>JBAMJR010000361.1:515000-567500 GCA_038501785.1 Myoxocephalus aenaeus
TGGAGCGAGGCTAACAGTTTCTGCTCGCTGCAAGTCGTTGTGCTAAGCTAAGCTAATCATTTACTGTATCTGGTGGCACTACACTGGTGAAAAACTTTGGAATCAGCTGTTGTTTCAGTATTTTTCTTCTTTCCTCAGAGAGAAAAAACCCACTAAACTATAGACACCAATTTAGAATTTTGTGTTTCTATTGTGAAGTTTGAAGAAGAGCTTTGCTACAGCAGCACGTTGCCTGTTAATTCCAGTTTGTTTCAGGCTGCATTACCGTAAAAAAAAAAACTTCCTGTTCAAATCGACTCTCAATTTGACGCTAAGCTTCCTGTTTCTTTCTAAAACCAAAAAAAAACATCTATTTGTAAAGAGGACTTCCTACAAAATAAATGGCCATTCAGACGTGCGGTCCTCTCGGACCCCTGACTGGATTGAGCTTTATAATCCCATCTGAGAAGAGAAAAAATGGCGAACTAGTCCTTTAAAATCCAGCAACCCGACCTTGTTATTCATAGTTTGATCATAGATGATGGAAATGAGTCACGTTTTCACACTCATTTTCCCTTTTCATCACCACCGCGTCCATGCTGACACGACACGGGAAGGTTATATTATATATATACACACACATATACGTGTGTGTGTGTGTGTGTGTGTGTGTGTGTGTGTGTGTGTGTGTGTATGTGTGTCTCTCAGAAAGAGTGTCATATTGTGGAGAAGATGTTTCCAATTTTGGAGACGGCCAAGAGCAGTAGAGATGATTAGAGAGGAGGAAATTGGGGGATTAGAATTGTCTGCTTGAACTTCCTGAGTCCACGGCGTGCTCTCGCTCGCCCACCTTTCTCTCTCTCTCTCTCTCTCTCTCTCTCCCTCCGTGTTCGTCCGTTCGTCCTGGCGGTCTCTCGTCCTCCCGCAGCGTGGAAAAGTGTGAGGACACGTCGAGTCCTCGTGTCCTCGAGGCCCCCGGCGAGTCTCAGGCTGTCAACCGGCGGACATGACTCACTCACCTTTTACCTTTCCTGCCATCTTTCCTCCTTCCTTTTCCTCAGGGTTCCTTTCAATCCGTCCCTTTTTGTCATTTTTGTCCTTTTGAGAGGAAAAGAGAAAAGGAAAGAGAATGAAGGGAACTTCATTCTCTTTCCTTTTCTCTTTTCCTCCCCCTTGTATCTTTTGTTTGTTTTCCTTACACATCTCCTGTCCTTTTGTCTTTACTCGCTGTTTTCTTTCCTTTCATTATATTTCTTTTCTTTCGTCTTTTCATTTCTTTCCTTTTTTGTCTTCCCTTCCCTCCTTCCTTTCCCTTCATGGTTCCTTTCCTTCCTGCCCCTTTGTCTTCCCATTCTTTTTTCCTTCTCTTCATCTTTCCTCTACTTGTATCTTTCTTTTCCCCTCATTGTATCTGTTGTTTCCTTTCCCCACATTTCTCACTTCCTTTTTTACCTTTACTTCCCTCTTCCGGTTCCTTTTCATTTTTTGCTTTTAATCTTGTGTTTCATCTTTTCCTTTCCCTCTTTATCTGTATTTTCTTTCTCTCTATTTTTTCTTCCTCACCTTTCTCTAACTGTTCCTTCCCTTCCCTGTGTAGTTCTTCATGGTGTATTTTAATTAGCAGATAAAACAAAACTGATTTCATGTTTGAAGCAACCAGCAACAGAATCCCTTTGTCAGCTTTTACTTTCTCCATGCAGTCAGTCAGAGAGGTTTCCAGGGTTGTAGTGTAGAATGTGTGCAGCAGGACGACTTGACCCTGACGCTCGGTTTTCTCCCTGTAATACCGGAGAGAACGCTCGGCTCTGCGGCTCCTTTTACTTTTTTTCTCCTCGGTCCAATAAGCTTGCGGCGGCTCGCGGCTGTAATATCCGCTGCTGTGCTGCTGGACTTAGCGAGGAAAGCTGAGCCCGAGGTGAGGGGGAAACCCGGCCGACCCGCGGAGGTGGCCTCAGCCGTAAAGGACCATTCTGACCTTTTATTCCCTCCAGTTGCGTAGCGTTGTGGTTTATCTAAACCCCCGGTGGGGAAAAAAATCTTCAGGGGGAGCGTCGATGTCGTTAACCTTAAAGTTCACTTTCTCACGGGGACACCTGACGGAGCCACGTGTGACGCTGTGACGTCATGATGTTGGGCGGATGAGCTCACGTTTCTGTTCATCCCAAAGGTGTTGGATGGGGGTCGAGGTCGGGGCTCCGTGCCGAACCAGTGGAGCTCTTCCACACCAAACTGTGAAGAAGAAGAAAACATTTGTCCTCAAACCAGTGCTGTGCTGTCTTTAGATACCGGAGGGACCCATTCTGGCCTGATCTCTAAGATGGACGAGGACGTCCCCAAATTAGAACTGAGAGACGACCACAGCCATCGTTTTACTTTATGTTCGTTTTACTTTACTTTAAACATTTACAGCAGATAGCGATTTTATTCAAGTATGTATATAATGATATAGTCTCCTCCTCGCTGTCTGAAAGATTCAAATGAAGATATGTAGTTACAAAAACCCTTCTAACAAATATTGTGTTAGTTTATTTAAATTAAAAAGTGTAAACTCTTCAACCCTTAATTCCTAGGGAGCCACAGAGGACATGACCTCAGTGAGCCCCGTAAGAGAGAATCTAAAAACATATAATAAAACATTGATCGCTCATTTATAAGTTTGAATAGACGCTTTGCCTCTGCGGATGAAAAGTGTGTTGATGTAAACAAGCAGAGCTCAAGGTGTGTGAGCGTGTTACTGTATCCAGAGGATCGTCTGCCTCTCTGGCCTCTGACCTGCTGCTGACGCCTCGCCATCAACTCGACCCAACCAGGCAAAAACAGATACAGGATACTCTCTCTCTTTTACACACACACACACACACACACACACACACACACACACACACGCTGCTGCATCATTAATTCAGGTGTATTATTATTCCAAATGAGACACGACGAGATCGATTGGTTCGAGTTGTTGGAAGGCTCCAGTAAACACACACATTGTTGGTGCTTTCCTATTCTTGTGAGGACCCCCGTTGACATGATGCTGACCTAAACATGAACCTAACACTAACTTAACCCAAAAACAACACTAGTTAACCCTCCAGCTACTGGACATATCCTCACAAGAATAGGAAAGCACTCAAAACACACACACACACAGGTAAGAAGTAACTACACACATTAGCTAACAGCTGGACATTTTACAAGTTATAACAGTTAATTGTTAACTCAATGTTAACACTTAAGCTGCTTATTTACTACTGGTAACTATTTGTACGACCACTTTCATGTTCAGTCATAATATGTTTTGTTCAATTACTATTTTATAAAATTTTAATGCATCCCCATCTCCCTTTTCCCTTCTGCTCCCTCACGCACAAACAGCATCAGCTGCCCACCCACCCCAAGCATCATCCCTCACTAGGGAGTGAGTAAAGTAACATTGATAATAATGATAATAAAGAAGAAGAACACACACACAATATCTTACAAAAACGGTACCCAGCAACACAACTTAGTTAAGTTTGGGCAACAAAAGGTTTAGGAAAAGATCGTGGTTTGGGTTTAAAAATAACTACGGAGATATGTCACAAATACGTCAACGTTGACTGCGTGACACGAACAGCGGACGATAAAAGGGACAAAAAACTACTTTCAAATGAATCACACAATGCGAGTAAGACAGTTCCATCACAAGCTGCCGTTACATTACTCAACTGACCCTGAGTGCAAACTTCATTTCCAGTTCAGTATTAATACTTTATACTTCAGTAAAAATATAAACCGAGTAAGTTTACTTGCCATAGGATATTCTCTATTTTGACCTTTTATAGTATTTAAGTAAGTTCGGGAATTCTCCCAGCAATACCCCCCATATATCCTCCTCCCTCCTCTTCATCACCCCCTCTTTGTCCTCCTCCTCCTCTACCTCCTGCTCCATGTCTGTTCCTCCCTGGAGAAACATGGCTACCAGCCAAGACAGCTGCTTCTTCTTCAGGCCGGTCGGTTGTTGTTTTGTGTGTGTGTATTTGTGTGTGTGTTGTGGTGGATGTCCTGCTGGGAGGAGAAACAATAGGACAGTGATGATGATGATAATGATGATGATGATTTCCCAAATTCGAGAATAAGAGAGGTGATAATCTATACTTTTTCCTTATTGTCATCAAATCAAATTTTTCGACCAGTTCGTCCCTCGATACGGTCTGACGGTCTAACCAATGGGCTTGGAGACCTTTTTAAAAACACCTCACAAAGATATTTATTTTCATAAGAAAAATACAAATAAAAGCCCAGTAATTTGCTAAAGACGGCTTTGAGACAAACACGATACTAGTTAGTAGACAGGACCCTGTGTGTTTGGTGGACAGGTGTATGGACAGAGTGCCCCCCTTCGTGAACCTAAAGGATCTGTGTTAAACAAAGTGAGCATTGTTTCTCTCTGCTCTGGGTTGTGGCTCTTTGCCAGTTGAGGCTCAGTATCAAACAGACGCTGCTGGTTTCTACATATGCTCTCTCTCTCTCTCTCTCTCTCTCCATCCCTCTCTCTCTGTGTACTTAGAAACACTGAGGCAACAGAAACAGTTTTTTTTATTATATAACTAGAAACCGTATTAGAGTGCAGATCTCCGCTGGGTGACCACCATTGCTGTGACGTTTGACTGAATACAAGTCACATTCCCCCCGTCTATGACTGGTCATGCAACCAGACTTCCATTTTGACCGATGCAGATGTCTGCGTCGGCCCCGTGCAGGCTCGCATTTTAGCTGCTTCTCACCAGCGTAAGCAAACGCTTCGGGTCACATTTCTTCAAAAGTAGGCGCGTTAACGTGGAGACGATGCCCAAACATACCCCGCATTGAATAAATACGTTGTGTAAACTTGTACACCGCCTTTCAGGCTGCGAAGCTAACATTCGTTTTAGCCGTGCAGCTAAAGGTCGTACTAGCGGTGAAGCTAAAGTTAGCACTAGCAGCGAAACTAACTGTCCCTTCACCTCCCTGTCATTCTTTGTCAATTTTGGCGGCCCCCGCCGACAACAGCAGTGTGTTTCCGAGCACCAGAGTCCCTTTTGAAAACCTCTCATTTTACTGCAGCAGTGAATTAAGAATTAAGAATAACTATGTAGAAAGAGACAATCTTCTCTCTGTTGGTGTCGCTGACTTACGTGGGTCATTTAGAGGCATCTGTATTCCATCGAGACTGTATTTATGACCAGTTAAAAGCTCATCACAGGAACTTGAAATACTCCATTTAAAGATATAATGCAAGCATCACATTTCAATTTATATCGAAAATATATTGTCCAGCTGTCATTATCCGTTCATATAGCATTTACAGATATATTTGTTGAAAAATACGTTAATAAATAGTTTTTCAAATATCCTTTAGTGCTCCATTCTGCTACATTGTAGTGTGTTATAGTATGTAAAAACATGTATTACATCTTAATACTGTTTAGGAATACTCAATAGGAGGGTGTGAAGCATAAGTTTATTAATTTTGACCTTTTTAAAGTTGTTTGTAACCCCTCGGGTGGCTCGTTTTTTAAATTGTGTCCAGTTTTACGCTCCACGTATTTAACAGAACCATCGATAGACAAAAATACACCTTGGTTGAGGAAAATAGGCTGAATTTCTCTTCATGTTCTCTAAAGAATCCCGAGCCGTGCGGTTTATCAGACGTTTGGCATTCTCCGCTCCGGCACTGAAGCAGCTTCACTGATTCAAAAGGAGCTCCACCTGCCTGGTGGAAGCTTTCCAGTTCAGCTGCTGCAAACTGGCCTGATGGGATGGATTTCAGTCGTTTGTCAGAGAAAACTGCCAACAGAGGTGGAATGTGACAAAGTACTCAAGTACTGTACTCGAGTACAACTATTGTACTCAAGTACAGTTTTACTTACTCTTCATATTCAGATTATTAATATAAAAGATATAAATCAACTAATATATTCTACAATATCACAACAGATTAAACTACCCAGCAGTATACAAAGTAACTAAAATGAGCTCCACCTATACCAGCTGCAACATTAAAGTATGCATTGTGCCTCCATCAATCTGCATAAATGATACTTTTACTTTTGGTACTTTAAGAATATTTGGATGGTTGTTACTTGTACTTTGACTTGAGTTAGATTTTGAATGCAGGAGTATTTTTACACAGTGGTATTACTAGATCTGAGTACTTCCTCCACTGCTGGGAGCCAATCAGAGCAGAGTCCAGCTGTGAGTTTGGCAGAGGTTTTGGTCTGAAACTGGTCTGAAACTTTTTTAAGTATTCACCCTGGGATGTAATAACTTTGAATATGAACCACATTTTAACGGCATCTATCTTAAACGTGTCTGATCAGATGTTTGTGTTTCAAAGACGCAAAAACCCAATATTTTATAGAAGTCTGCTGTGGGAGTTTTGTTGATTGGTGGGTCTGTGGTTTTTACAGACTCACTCTTTTGTGAAACAAAAAAAATGAAACGGAATCCAGAAACGCCATCTGGTATTTGGTAGCTGTGTGTGTGTGTGTGTGTGTGTGCGTGTGTGTGTGTGTGTGTGTGTGTGTGTGTGTGTGTGTGTGTGTGTGTGTGTGTGTGTGTGTGTGTGTTGTGTATCTTATCCTGTGTGCCACACAGTTCTTGGTCTGCAGCCATTCGGTGTTTAGCTGCCAGCGAAGGTGTCAGTCTTCATTTAAAGGGAGGCAGCCGCTCCGGGTGTTTGCTGTTTACTGGATTGGCAGAAATGGGGTTTTGCCATATTTTTATTTATTTTTTGTTTCTGTGTAAAATCACCTGTTCTGTCACACAGCCATTGGTGCGCTGGCATGGAAACCACCGAGGAGTTTTTCCAGACATGCATTCAGATGACTTACTTATGATGTTCATTGAGTAAGTTATGGTCCATTTAGAGTCAATACACCATAAAGAAGAGGATGCTTTAGAGCGGGCTTACTGTGATTGACAGGTTGCTGCTGCTAACAGAGACGTATACAGTATCTCTACGTCACTCTGCATTCCAGATATGGTCACTGTTCATTGGTTAAAAAAGGCCAAGATGGCGACGGCCAAATCGCCCAACTCTTGGCTTCATAACATCAGTCCACAGACCAATGGGTGACGTCACGATGACTACGTCCACTTGTTATTTACAGTCTAGGGTCAGGACATGTCTTTGCAATCTGATTAAAATGTGACGGTGTAACTATAACAAAGGTGTTAGGGGAGTCACCAAAAGCAGAAACAAAGAAAGAACCTCTGGGGAGCAAGAATGTCAACTGGTGGAACTAACCAACCTCACGCGGCGTCCTGATGGAGGCAAAATAAATTATTCTGCAGAATATGCCAGAAACACGGACATCAGATATGTAACGCCTTATTCTGAACTTTTTGTGTGATGAAATGCATTCAGACCACATTCAGACAGGCTCAGGGTAACAGGTGTGTGTGTGTGTGTGTGTGTGTGTGTGTGTGTGTGTGTGTGTGTGTGTGTGTGTGTGTGGGGAGGGGGCATCTGAACATTACATACGTACAGATACATGAGAATGCAGCTTGTTCAGATGTGGCTGCACATTAACGGCTTCGTCCTAATGAATTATTTCTTATCACAGCGTCACATCGCACCAGCTGTGGGACGCTTTGGATTGTCCCTTTAATCACCCCTCCCCACACCCCACACCCCCACCCCAACTTAGCTGAACCATGATGCCTCTGTGAGCAGTTCTAACCTATTAATGCTTTAATAACAATCTGTGTGATTAAACAATTAGACAAATGGGGGGAAAAAATCAAGAGTGCTACTTAGTTGATTCTGATTAGAGGCTGGAAGGATTATGTGAAGCAGCCAGATGTTTGCACATCAGTGTGATTAGAGAGCAGCGGTCGGTGCGGCACCTCGCGGGCCCTGGCGGGACATGGACTCACTCTGGGGTCATGAGACTCAGAAACAAGAGTCCACCAGCATGCAGAGCAGGAACATCAATACTCTGGTACTAATACCACACTGTAAAAATACTGTTACAAGTTCAAGTACTGATACCACACTGTAAAAGTACTCTCTTACAAGTAAAAGTAGTAATACCACACTGTTGAGAGCAACTCCGTCTCCAAGAAAGATCCCAAAATACAATAGATTATTACAATAGAGTAATTTTACCGATTTAAAACGTTTCCATTTAAACATTTCAACAGCAGTTAAGTTCAAGTTGAATAAATATGTGTTTACTGAGGTTTTACCACGCACACACTGACAGCTATAATAGGAGCCTAATTTCTTCCCTCAAACCTTTCACATTATTAATATCTGCGTAAAGAGAGGCGGGAAAGTCAGAGCAGGATTTGGAAGCTTGGTGACTGTTGAAAACATTCTAGAAAAAGGTTTCTTCATCTCACCGCTTATTTTCCTCATCAGCTCAAGAAGTTTAAGAAGTGCAGGAAAGTAAAGATCCGTGCCGTTATTAATTGCTACGCATTCAATCTCCAATGCGAAGACAGATTAATTAGCATGAAAATATTTTTAGAGGAGTAAACTGCTGAAACGGTGTCACGGTGGCACCATATGTTTGGACATCAGATAGCCGTTTAACAGCGTCCAGGAAAGAAAGAAAAAAAAAGAAGGATGTGAAGGAGTGTTTGTCAGCACCTACCTCCAAGGACTCATTCATTAGCAGTAATGTGGAGTGATCACCTCTTTATCAGTGTGTGTACAAACACTCCAGTTTGTCCCGTGGCCAGACCCCCTCCCCCTCCCCCTCCCTCATCTAATTAAGTTGATTCAGAGCGGTGCCTGTGTGCGCACCGGTCCCCATTACTTATGGCTGTCCGGTCCGGGGCGCCCGCCGACCCCGCAGAGCCTGTCGCCGTGTTGTGCCAGCGCCTCCGACAGGGGGAGCCGCTGACCCCACGACCCCTGGCCCCCGAGTACGAACAGCTGGTGGGGGCATCGAGGGAGACCTCATCCACACGCAGGAAACACCCACTCACGGGGGACTATGTCCTCTGTGGGCGCAACACGGGATCCAAAGACATCCAGGGGTCCTTGAGGGTTCCGGGAGGCTTTGTACCCGATAAACAGCGATGTTAGCTAGAAAATGACAATATGGAAATGTGATGCAACTTTATTTAGCAGGAGCACCCTGCCCTCCGGTTCATCCTCAGGTAAACACTGTAATAGTATTAGTTTGTACTGTTAGCGTTGTTTGTACTGTTAGCGTCGTTTGCTACAAACCGCCGGCTCAGGCGTCGCCATGTTGAGAGCCATTGTGAGGCAATCCAAATGCTCCCGACCTGGTTCCATCCTCCCTTGAGGAGCCCTTCCACGGGCTCCTCAACTGAAGCAATGCTTTAGTTTGACTATCTCTTTGGTCAGACCAAGGTTTGGATGTTTGTGAGGTTTGGGCTCAAACTGAAAAGTCTGAAATTTCAGACCAAAAGAAAGTGTGAAAGGGCCCCATGGTTTCAAGTAGACCTGAACCCTGAAGATGTGTAGTTTATTTACCACGGCCACAGTTTCCATGCAGCGATATTGTTGAAAGAAATCATTGCAAGAAATGTTGGCATCGATCATAGTCGTTGGTTTTGCAGAGTCGTCTAATATCCGGCGATGGGGTCGCCGCCCACCCGACTCTCCCTCCCCCCCATCCTTGTGCAGCAGGAGGCCCTCTCTTTCTCCTGCCTGCCAGCCGGGGCGGCATGGAGGGCAGCCGGGGCACAGAGGAGCCTGGTGCTGCCCTGATGGCGGTCAGACCGGGCCGGGCCTCGGCTACAGATGTGATGCCAGCTTTTGCCAGGGGTCACCTTGGAGAGGCCGATGGCAGCATGTCCCTCCCCCCTCCCCGCACCCACCACCCCCCAGCACTGCAGCTGGCTCCCTGCTTAATCCGCCACAGGGGGAGTGGGGGGCACAGGAGGCCACATGGCCCGTTACATGTTTTCTACAGTTTCTGTGCGTATATGGGGGGGAAAACTGCAATACTGAATCAAGCAGAAGTACAGTGTACTAGAGGTACAAATGGAGTGTACTTTACCAAAGGTTTTACATTGTTTCAGTTGGATCAACTTACAGAGAAACACACTGCAGATAATTTAGTCTTTTCTGTGTGAACGCTCGATCTTAACCTTGGAAATAGTGTTTTTTTTTTTTTCATGCTGGAAAAAGGCTTTCCAGTACTCTGAATAAAGGAGATCTGTTGAATGCAGAATAGGGAGAGCATTTAACATACTAAATATGTGCACACATACAGGGCGCTCAACAGCCGAGTTTCCATCCAAATGTTAAAGACAAAATGCAAATGAACGCTCGTTTCCATCCACTACTGGTGGAACTGGTTCTCCAGTCGGTGCCATTAAACCACGGCAGAAGAAAGAAAATGACACGAGATGAGGTCATTAAAAGAGTTACAGTGAAAGCTCCACACAGAACGGATCAATACACCAACAGCTAAGAGTGAAAATCTTTCTGCCATATTTCAAATTTCAGCATTTTGTGCCCTCAAAATGGACATAAAGACAAGTGTGTGGAAACTGAGCTGATGGCATGAAGACCAGAGATGAATGGATTGGCATCAAGTTTCTTCTTTTTCTTGTTGCGGATGCCTCAGAGCAAAGTGGAAGAGTTTTAACAGTGGCATTAGTAGTGGACTTGAAACTTCCTCCATCAATGTCTGAAAGTCAGAAGAATTTAACCGCCCACACACACACACACACACACACACTCTCAGGCTTCCGTCCAGCTCCAGTGTGGCCCCGCAGAAGGCGAAGCCGCAGATCTGCTTTCCCAAACTGGATCCGTCCTCCCTGCTAATCAGCCGTACATCTGCACGTTCCTAATCGTTTCCATCTTCCCTTCCTGACTCGCTCCGTGCTGAGGGGCTTTCACGGGCCCATGCGGGGTTTCGGCGGAGCAACGTGGAGAGTCTTTGCTCCGTGGACTAGAAACAATCCGCTTACAGAACCTGCAGCCATTAACGGATCAACTGAAGGGTATTACATTTCGGCTCCGGACTGTGCGTTTCCGATACAATCGCATTGATAAACGTTGGTGCCGTGCACTTACGGTTACGTAATTAGACCGGTTCTGTTCCGCGTCTCCTCACCCTCCTGTGAAAACCACATATTTCCAAGTTGAATGATTATTTTTAAAGCGTTATAAATGAGGAGATTTGTGAGTAAATCCTTTTCAAAACCAACTGGGCTTATTAAAGAACACATTTTCCAATCTCAAAAAAACTGAAAAGGTCAAATGTGTTGCTGTTTTCATTTGTCAAGCGACTACTGTCGTACTTTTGTAGTGGTCTTAGTCAACTTGAAATACTTCCACTCAGACGTATAGAGAAACAAATGTAGCCGTCAAGTTTAAGAAGTATATTTTACGCTTTATCTTCTGAGTATCAACACAATGATATAAAGACTAAAGCAATGCCCCTGAATCAGAATCGCGTGCATTGCAGAGTAGGTTTTCACTTATTAACAGTAAATATATTAAGAGAAGAAAAAAACATTAATTATGAATATACATTTACAATAACGTATATAACATGGGAAATTATCTGTTTATTAACTAAAAGAGCTGTCCAGTGTTTTGAAAGGCCCGTATCAGTCAAACGGGGAAAAGCTGAGGCTCCATCCCCGCAGTGTCTTTGGGTGACCCCGATGCAGTTCAGCGGTCGAGCAGGTACAGCTGCAGGTGAGCGAGGCCTCGGCCAGGACGCACTGAAACCAGAGAGGACTGTGGGAGCTTCGGTGCTGATGGTCGACTGGGAGCATTAATGAAGCAGATTAGGTGTCCCAGCGTGGCACCTGCAGGCCTGCAGAGGACCCGCCCTCCTCACTCCGGACAACAACGCTCCTTAACGTGAACCCCGGCTCGGACCAAACCCCGACAGAAATGTTCCACCACAGAAACATGTTTCCACTGAGAACCTTTTAAGGCGAGTGTTTTAGAAACTCTGGTGGTCATCCGGTCAACAAACTTCTAACATCTGCCAAATGGCAACGGTGGCTCATGTAGAGACGGTAACTCTCGTGAATTTCTCTACATGTTTGTCTAAATTAGTTGTCTTTTCCTCTTTATTACTGGAGCGCTCATGGCATATGACAGAATATCACTCATCAACATCAGAGAAGGAAGCGTGGGGACTGGATCAATGTATGCGGAGTAGACCGTAAGACGATCACCGCCGACCATCCGGCCGGACCAGACCACCGCCCCAGGAGGAGAGCCGAGATGGAAGCTCAGCAAACCAGAGCAGCGACGGGAGGTCGGTGATGGTTGTGCCCACGTCTTTACAGAGACCTGCGTCCATCTCGGCTTCCCGGGTCAAGCTGCACTCGAGCGCAGGACTCCGGTCAGACTAGAGGAGGCGGAAGCCGTTCACATCAATGATGCGAGCTTCTCGAACACAGTTCAAGTTGATGGTGGAATTTTTCAGCTACAATAAACTCAAAGCTATGACCTCAGGATTGAAGGATTAGTTGGAGCTATAAGAAAGCAGTGTTCTGGTGAACGTCGGATAACAAACTGACGTTGTACACCGTGGGCTTCAGAGGGAGAGAGCCACCAAACTGTCGTTCGACCCCGGACACGTTTCAGCTCCCGCGCACACTCTCAGTCCCGGAGTTTGTTTTCGACTTGAGCCCGCCCCATAAAAGACCCATTTTGGGGGTGAATGGAGAGGTCTGTTAGAGAGGCCGGAGGACAATGAAATGGGATCAGCGAGCAGCGGATTTAATTAATCCAGTGAAATGAGGAGAAATCAGACGAGGCTGAGACCCAGCTGGAGATCACAAACACAGTTCAGTCCTGGCACCAGAAGCAGCGGGTCAGCTGGGGCTTCGGTTTCAGAGGGGTCCAAACAATACCTTCACTTTTTGGATCATTGTGCCACAGGAAGACTGTGACCTTTGACTAACCATGTTACATTTACAATTAGTTAGGGCTTTGTAGGCCATGTAGTTATGGGACACTTTCTTTTTTGGTACCATTTATAAAAAGAAAATGTTTTGAAGTATCTTTAACAAACTAAGACAATGTGTTATGGAATACAGATAAATATTGAAAGTAAAATAAATTACTACCGGTGTGTATATATGATTAAAATAAGAATATAATGTTTACATGGAGTACATGGAGACAAATAAATCAGGTAAAGTGAAAACATATCAACTTGTGTTTCTACAATACTCTCTTTTTTTTTTTTAAACAAAAGAGGCCAAATCCTAAACATTGTCGAAGCACGAGCATTATTCCAAGAAGTTTGTCTCGTTAAAATAATCTAAAACTGGCATGTTTTTCTTTTTTAATCTGATGAAACTATACGTCAACATCTGAAACGACATCTGATGGCAATTTATGGTATTTGTTTATATCAGAAGAGAAAGAGATTAGAAGATTAAGGTTCTTTGTTGACTTTGGAAATAGTAGTTTTTTATATTTTGATGGATTATCATGGCAGGTGTAATAATCAACTCATTCATGATTCGTTATTTGCCGGATGGTGTGTGTGCAGAAAACAGTTCTTTAAGTGGAGCTTACAACAATGTGACTTAGTGGATGTTTGTTCAGGCGGACATGTGAGCGTCATGTGAAAAAGATTATTATCTCTGCCGCAGAGGAAAACATACACACCTTGATTAAATAAGTCCCGTCAGGCGTATTGATCCGTGAGTGACGGGTGATGACGGCTGCTGAGGGACTCTCTCCAAACAGGATCCCGTTACCTTTAACCTCTGGCTCTGTGTCCGCCTTACAGAAGAGGTTTACCTCATCTGAGCAGCTGACGTCATTGGGGTTAACCTTCCCTACACAGCCCTCTCTCTCTCTCTCTCTCTCTCTCTCTCTCTCTCTCTCTCTCCTAATCGCAGAAAACTCACATCTGACTTTTCACATTTACTATTAAATGTAAACTTAGTCTCGTAAGAGTACAACACAGAAACATCTTTAAACAAATTCCAACTTGCTTTGTATGATCGTAGGTCCTCGGTTAACTGTAGCAAGCAAGATGCTTGCATTATCCCACAAATGGGAGAGAATAATTAAATACAGTACTGAAGTAAATGTACTTATGCCGAGGTTACACTCGTCTTTTCAATGCCACTTTTGTGATCGCATGCCCCAGATCAGAACTCAGCTGTGTCTGCATATGTGTGTCCACACTTCAACGAGGCCTGCCTGACCTGATATATTTTGTGGTCAAAGGACTAACTTTGTGATTCTGTTTAGGCCAGCAGAGAAGGCTTAGCCGGCCCTGACGGCCCGCCACTGCTGAGATCTGAACTTTTAGGACAGCCTGGTCTGGCTGATAGGATCCGATCTCGGAGCGTACAGTCTTGACAGTGAATGTGTCCTGGCATGATCTAAAGAAACAAGTTCCTTTGAAAAGTGTAGTTAATTTAGTTACTCGTGTCTTCTTATCATAAAAAGTATTCCGTGTAGTGAGGTTAAGATTTAAAATCTAAGAAAAGGGAGCGCCCTGCTCTTGGATCTGTACTCTGTATTGCTGGTGGCCTGAGTTGACGTAGAGTTGGATTGGCGTATTCATTCCCAAAAAGTACAACCAAATGTCACTGAGACGTTTTGGGCAGTTCAGACTTCCTTTTCTGTGACACTTGTTAAATATGAGCAGATGTTGAGTCTGATATCAGCTGCAGGCTGAACAGAGCAGCTTTTTTGTGTGTGTTTCCGTGTAATCGTTTGCCCTTTCTAATATTTTGGGCTGCGAGAGCCTCCGTGCCTCTCCCCCTCGCCCTCCTCCTCTACACTCCCCTCTCTGAACCGGTGTCAGGTAGACGCTGTAAAAGCATTGCAATGGATACCTTCCTCACCTGCTCCTTCTCCGGGACCCCTGCTGAGAGCAAGCTGTTGTTCTCCAGGCCCTCCTCCTCCTCCTCACCCTCCTCTTCACCCTCCTCCTCCTCACCCTCCTCCTGCCCCCTCCTCACCCTGAACACACCTGTCCACCACCACCACCTCCACACTGCTAAACCCGCCTCTGGCCTGCCGCTTCAATTATTAACGAAGCCTAAAGAATACATGCATGTGAGTTCAAGCTTTATTATCAATCCTGAGAGCTCCACGGGACATTCTGAGCACAAAAACATCATTAAAGCTTCACGCTGCAGAACAGGAGGTTGACGCTTGCTTTTAACTGAAGAGTAAAAAACTGTATCATCTGGCAAACAGATTTAGTATATTCTGTATATATGCAGAACAACAATGGCCCATCTACACATCCTTGTGGCACACATATGGGGATGAGCTAGATTGGCCATTTTGAAAATGAAGTTCGTCCTTGCAGAGTTACAGCCAAGCTTTTTATTATCCTATTATTGTTGACTACAAATGGTCCCGTAGCTGTTCCTACGCTGTATGGATGTGTGTATGAATGTCTGTTACTCCTGATGGGCAGGTGGCACCTTGCATGGTAGCCCCTGCCATCAGTGTATGAATGGGTGAATGATGACAAGTCGCGTTAAAGTGCAATGAGTGGTCTGAAGACTAGAAAAGACCATTTACCATTTACCATATTACTTTGTGCTGAACAGTTTGCTTTTCAGCAACTTCCTCTTTTTTTGGGGCTAATTCAGAGGAACCCTGTGGCTCTCTCTCTCTCTCTCTCGTGTGTTTTGAATCCTGGTCCTGTGTGTATATCCTGCACAAGGATGCAATGTATATCCTGCTCTAGGTTTCATGGTTGTGCGCTGCTGGTCAACAGTGAGTAACGTCCAAAGAATCAAGGGGCCGACAAAGTCAGGGCGGCAGAAGACCTGCCGTAACGAAACATAGTAATTTAACTTTTACACAACTTAAGACTCTGAACCAAGGGGGAATACAGGATGGTGATTTCCTTGTATGATTTTTAGTTCCTGAGTTTCCTGAAGCGAGAGAGCGGCATGCATGCTCAGAGAGCAGGAGGAGGATGTTGGGGAGCAGGTCTCATTGTTTGCTATCTCTGCAGGACTGGAGCTAATAAAACTAAACTGGGCCTGAGGGGAAGCGGCTGAACTTCCTGTAGCGGTGGTATTTATTTATTCGGAAGGTCCGTTTCAGGTCTCCAGAGTCGGCCATAAACAAAGAGCTCTCCTCCTCGGACCAGATCGCCTGTTTGACTCTGATTTATTTATAATTCCCTGAAACCACTCTCCGTTGCAACCCGATCGCTGCGAGCTTGTGAAAACGTCGCTTTTCCTGGAGATTCGCTAAAAAGGAAGTACTCCCCTGTCCCTCTTTTCCCCTTTTCCTCCCCGTTTAATTCCAGCCCCTCGGCCACTCACGCAAATAAATACCTTTCTACTTAACATACATGGGCTAATTAATTTAGCCCATCTGTTCCCCTCTCTGCAATCGCTTCCACGACACACGAGTTTCCTCAAACACATTTGGCTCATGTTGCACCGATAACTGGGACACCGTGAAGAAAACAGAGAAACTATGAAATAAACAGATCGGACAGAGAGCTTCATTTTTTTTCCTTTTTCGCGAGGCAGCAGGAGGAGACGCTGGAACGTTTGAGTTCAGAGGTGAGGAGAGGTGGATCAGACCGACGACCCAGAGGCCGTCTTTATCGCTCTGTGTGAGACCGAAATAAAACTCCACCCAGAAATCTGCACTTACATTTCTTCTGATCGCAAAATAGTCACAACCCGATCACAAGAACACAGTTACGACTTATGACTTTTTTTTAAGATCACAAAATAATTATATATATAATTTGCATAACTTTCACCGAGATATCTACACTTACCTTACACGTCCTGAATATTCAGACAGATGGTAAAAACATTTCATTATTTTCTTGTCATCAGATCATAAGAACAAATATTTGACGGCTTGTAATTATGTAGAGATAACGAAATAATGAGAATTTACAAAATAATAATTCTTCCGTCTTCACAAGGAAATATTCAGTTATATTCATGGGTTGTTGTGATTGTGAGATAATAATAATAATAATAATAATAATAATAATGAAACACAGTTTACTGATTATGAAATGATTACTTTGTGACTCCATGAAAAGGTGGTTTGTTGACGTCGTTATCATGAGAACAAGAACAACAACAAAATATATTCACCCATGTGTAGGTCACTACTACCATTTATAAAATACAAAATAATGCATTCTGTATTTTATTTAGACATCCTTGTGTGTGGACAGTGAGTTGGGATTTATCGTCAAATGTATTTATACTATATCACTTTGGTATAAAAGAACTGAACCTCTGCCATCGTGTTTGCTCTAGATTTGAAACATCAAAGTCTGCTTCCTGTTTGTCACGTTGCCAAAAAAAAAAAGCAAAAAAATTAATTAATTCCCAAAACATGTTTAGGATATATTCTAAAGATCAACAGTAGAAATCAGTCCTAACTGCATCACCACCACAACAGGAACGTAGCTTCACATGAAGTGGAGGTGCAGGTTCCGTGCGTGAATCAGGAACAGCTGAGTGACTCTGAGGTCGGCTCTCCTGAGGAGCAGCCAGCTTGTTGCTTGTTGCCGAAACATCTGGACCCCCAACACGCGCTGAAGTAAACGAGTATGGTGGTATATAATGGTAATATTTAGGGGGAAAAGTTTGGAGGACACTTGATTTAACCCTGAAGAACAGAGTTTTGGAAACTGCCTTCAGGGCTGCTGGAAAGTATATTCCCCCAACAGGAAAGAAGAGCTCGACTCAAACAGGAAATGACATCTGATTCAACTTTTAAAGTTCCGACAGAGACAAGAGGGAATCAGCCAGGGAACCCTGGGAACAAATATCCTATGGGCTGGACATTTGATGCATTTCTTATAATCTAATAATAACATGTTAAAAAGCAGAGACCACTATTATTTAATATTGTTAAATTGCATAACTATTTATGAGAGGCAAACCTGAAATGTCTTCCTGGTCTGATTCATACAGGCTGCAACAACAAATCATTTGTATTTTTGATTAATCTGGTAAAACGATCTATAAAATGTCAGAAAACAGAGAAAGTTCAAATGTCTTGCTTTGTCTGAGCGGCTGCTCAAAAACATTCGTAAAAGATCCACTAATCACATGATCGAGTGATCGATTGAGCTGCAAGACGGTATTTTATTGTGAAGGCCGTGAGGATACAGAAAGAAACATCACACACACACACACACACACACACACACACACACACACCAAATCAATCAGAATAATCAGCCACCAAGCAGCTGCTTTATGAGATGTATGTAAGAAAGACACATTGATGACATGACAAACGTTCTCTCAATCTGAAGGAGTAGAACCTCAGGGAACTTGATGTTGTCCGTGAGGAACCCGAACTGGCCTGAACTTGACTGTCCCATGAATCGGTCCTGGGCTGACTAACAGGCCCAGTGGAACATAACTTATACGTACATTCACTCGGCTGCTATTAAAGGGGCAATCATCTCAATAAGAGTCTGTTAAGCTACTGTCTATGGCCAAAAGGATGTAAGACAATGGTGATTGAGCCTACAGTATATCCCACTGATAAAGGTCATTTTAATAACTAGAATCCATAATAATTCTGCACAATTAGCTCTTTCACTGTTGGTACTTTATGTTTTGATCCTAATACTTTTGTACTCAAAGTATTATTCTGATTGCACAACATTTGTTTATAACAGAGTATTTTTTACACTGGAGTACTCCTACAACTAAGGGTCTGAATACTTCTTCCATGACCCCAAAATCACGTTTTTCTCAGAGGAAAGAAGGGATAGATTGTCTCGTAAAAGTGGAGTAAGTAAAGTAAAGTGGAGTTTCAGGCAAGAGACCAAGTCATCTCTGTCCAGCATACACAGCTCATCACTACAGCTGCAGGTGTCATCTCACTCCTGTAGTAAGAGCGAGCTGACGGCGGGATGACCTCACCGCGGCGCCGCCACATGTCGGCAGCGGCGCCGCCGCCTTGTTGTTGTGCGTCTCCAGCGGTAGCCTGAAGCGGACAAACAGACAGATCCCACCTCCACCTGCTGCAGCCAGCAGGTGTGTGTGTGTGTGTGTGTGTGTGTGTGTGTGTGTGTGTGTGTGTGTGTGTGTGTTGCGATCGATCGTCTCCCAGCAGCCTGTTTCTCACTCTGGCAGCTGTTCCATCCAGAGGCTCTGATATGAATATTCATGATGCACCTATTCCCAGGGCCTCGGTCCGTCTGCAGCTGGACGCACACACACACACACACGCGCACACACACACACACACATTTCTTCTTCTGCCATGTTAACATGGCACCAAAAAGAACCTCTTCACCGTCTCGGTCAGACTCTGAGATAAACACTCGCACAGTTCAGTCTTGGTCGTCAAACTTCCGTGAGAATAATTACTGACAACTGACTGACTCACGGAAACAATTTTTTTAAGAATATGTACCAATGGAGGAGATATCTCAGTGTCTGACAGAGCCAGAACTCATCGGTTCTATCTGTTCTTTCTGTGTGATTTCCTCCTACTTGAACGGAGTCATAGCGTCGTGATAAATGGGCATTTGTTGCTCAAGTTGAAGCAATTCTGTGCCGTCTAGAGTGAATTAATGTCTGTCTGCGTTGGCTCACTTTAAACGTTGAGGGGATTTACAGATACGTAGATGGGACGAGGAGGCGCAACAGGTTTTTGAAGTGAACAGTGGTACATTAGGAAGTGGTTACGGTGGAATTAGGGGTATAAGAATGTATTTCCGTAGATAACGTGAGAAGGGGTTATGCCTGTATGAAGAGTTAAGGTAGTATGTGGAGGAAACTCAGATAATACAGAAGGGTTTTTAAGGGAGACTATTATGTTAAGGTAGAATGAAGAGGTGTGGTTGAGAGAATATGATTTAAGATGGTGCACAGGAGAACAATTCGGGTTGCAGGAGGAAGTGATTTGTGGTCTATACTTGAAGAAGGAAGTGGTATAAAGAGGAATAGCAGATATTTCAGGTGGTTTAGGAAGTGGTTATGGTGGAATGAGAGGTGTTCTACTCTGAAACAATACAAGGAGGTTTTTAAGGCAGACTATTGTGGTTTCCTCTGTTATATCACATGACATTATTCCTGTATTTTTTTTTATTCCTGAGTGAGCCTTCACCCTTCTTTGGGAGTCAATCCACTCCTCTGTCTTCCTCCCAGGGATTAAGCCTCCCCTTCGGTCTCGGCTGACTGGATGGAGGAGACCTGAGGGGAGCACAGGGTGGAGGAGGAGGAGGAGGAGGAGGAGGAGGAGGAGGAGGAGGAGGAGGAGGACAGCCATGTGCTTCTCATTAAGCTCTGCGGAAATAAGTGCTGACCCGTTCGCTCAAGAGGGCACATCCATTTACTGCTGCAGAGCCGACAATCACAGCCGGACACAGTCCAGGAGAGAGAGAGAGAGAGAGAGAGAGAGAGAGAGAGAGGGAAAGAGAGGAGAAGAAGAGACGGGGAGGTACAACCAGAAAGAGAAGCTGAGCTGGAAGTGCAGCTGAGGTGTGTTTAAGGAGGACTGGAGGGTCTCAGGGGAAGTTAAGGTGGTATTTGAGTGGTTTGTGGTGTTTGGATGGAGTTGAAGTGGAATGGAGTACAAGAGGTTCAGGGATTGTTTAACTATGGTGGAGTAGGAGGTTGTTAAGGTGGACTCTGAAGGAGCACAACATAATTAAGGCGGACTGTGGCATCGTTTGGTGGTTCAAGTGTTCTTCAGAAGTGGTTACATTGATGTGACGGTAAGAGGCGCTTTGAACCGGGAAACCTGCATTCTATCTAACGGCCATAAGGGGGCGACTCCTCTGGTTGTATAGAAGTCTATGAGAAGATGTTGTAAACATGAGTTTAGGGTCTCAATCTCTAGTTGCAATGTTCATTTGGTAATTATTAAGGTGGTAGTTGTTGTTGTAGGATGTAGCTTAAGGTGGTCTGAAGATGTGTAGGAGGTGTTCATGTAGCAGGGGGTTCATGTGGACTACAGTGGAGTGAGTACAAGGAGCAGTAAGGACACAACCACATTAAGGTGGTCTGTGGTGACATTGGATGATGAGGGAGGAAGTATTCAAAGTTGTTCATGAATGAATGAGAAGCTGCTGATGACAGTGACAGGTGAATGGGCCGATCCAGATTCCATGACAAACATGTTTGGATGTGCGCCCGGGTGGTTCTCCCCTCGGCACATGCATCATCCACAAACCTAGATCCATCTTCACTCCGGTCCACATATGGAGGGGTGGCGGTGTCGGGAGTAGTGCGAGGGGGGCGGGGGGGGGGGGGGGGGGGGGGGGGGTGCTGCTGACCGGAATGGGTGAGTGATGGTGTCCCTGCGTCCCACTTCCTCCCGCAGCATCCTTCATCATCCTCGCTGCCTACTGTCAGCCCCCCCACCCGCCGTGTTCATCACTCTCCTCCACACTCAGGTCACACACACACACACACAACCACACACACACATACACCCCGAGAACACGCTGAATTTTTTCAACAAAGACTTCTTTTTAAAAGATGGCCTTTCCTTTCGGACCCTCTTCAGGATAACTGACCCGTCTTCTGACGTTTCCGTTGCTTTTGTCTCTCACACTTCAGTTGATCGTTCTCTTCCGGCGCTCTCAGCGTCGTCACACCGACTGGCGGCTAGGCTTCTTGCAGCGGTCGGAACGTGAGCGTTCATTTCAAATGCTCTCAGTTACGCCCAGAGGTGGAAGAAGTACTCAGACGTTCTACTGAAGTAAAAGTAGAAGTACCACAGTCTGAAAATACTCCGATCCTGTGTAGTGTTATCAGCAAAATGATTCTTTGAGTATCAAAAGTAAAAGCATTCCTTCTGCAGAAGTGTTACATTATTATAGAATATTATATTATTCCATTCTTATCACTAAGAAATGTGTCAATGTGGAGCTCGTTTTAGATACTTTGTGAACTACTGAGTATTTATAAGACTTTTTTTTTTTTACTTCCTGGAAATGAAAAAACTCGTAGGACTTGCTTAAGGTGGTCTGAAGACGTGTAGGAGGCGGTCCATGTGGGAATAGGAGGTGTTTTTTCTGTGTGGTTTTTGTAAGAGGGAGTTGAAGGTAGGCAGGAGTTATTTCAGTGTTCCTGCAGTAAAAACAAAAAATCTGGTTCATGCTATCCTAGACTAACAAGAGTTACCCCAGTTAAATCATCATCATCATCATCATCATCATCATCATCATCATCATCATCATCATCATCATCATCATCATCATCATCATCATCATCACTATCTGGCATTTTAAACTGTGGCATGTGTGCAAGAACCTGATTTTAATCTGGGTTACGACTAAAGCAAGAGGGGCAGCATCCTCATCCTCACCCTCACCCTCATCCTCACCCTCATCCTCATCCTCACCCTCATCCTCATCCTCCTATAACCTTCTGACTGGGCGCTGAGTGTTTGAACCTCTCTGGCGCTCAGACGTCCCCATGCCACCGGTGTGTTTCGTATAGAGCCAGATGAACGCATTGCCACCGTCCGCCAGCAGAGGGAGACATTACACTGCACAGACGCTGCACGCCTCCATCCCCTCAGCTCATTGATGACCTGATCCTTGGAAATGTCTGATCTCCCAACAGTTGTTCCTCTGCAACGACGTAGTTTCTGAGTGTTTTGTTTTCTTGATTCAGACCGCAGGAGCAAAAGCACTTCTTGACACGGAGCTGTTCAGTGTTTTTTTTATCCACGCCGATTAGAAGGGATGTGAGTTGTGTTGCTTCCTTCCGTCGGCTGCTGTCAGTTTCTGTACACAGAACTGTAAATATCTCCAATCAGCAGCCGGCATTGGCCGCCGCGGAACCACAGCACTCGAGAAACCCATGAATTCCTCAGCCGTGCAAAGGTCCACACACAATGCGCGTATGAATTAGTCACCCCCCCCACTTCAAACCACTACAAGGCCCACTGGCTATGGTAGATGAAGACATTAAGGGGGGAGAGCGGGAGCGCATGAAGATGATTTGTGGGGAGCTTTTTCTCCCCCGAAAAAGCAGATTTGGGCCCCGCACGGGCCCCCTGACAGCAGCGCATGTTGTGGGAAGATAGCGGGGCGGGCGGGCGGCGGGCGCACAAAGGCGGCCCGGAGCCGAGCGGAGCCGGTGCGAGGCTCCCTGGCAATCGGCCGCCGCCGCCTTGGCGCTGTCGCCCCGCGTTAGTCACACCGCGGGAGACGGGAAGGGGGGCCGGCCTTACCGACCGCCGCCGAGGGCCACAAAAGGCCCACAAAAGGCCCACTGCCAAAGCCCCCCCCCCACACACACACACACCTCTGGAGACAGATATACAGCATGAGATGGACGACAGGACGGCGGCAGCGTTCAATTAAAAAGGCATTAGAGCGGGAAGAGAAAGACGTGACGCCGGACGCCAAACCCATCGTCATCGCTCTCTCACAACCTGCTGCTCCACGTTGTCAAAGGCCAAAATCATTTGTTTTCACATTAACCTGGTCAAAATAAAATGAGGTACAAGTTGAACTCAAAACAGACAAAACTAAACAAAGAACTACAAAAATATAAAAATGAAAGACAACATTAAATTAAGTTAAAGCAGATTACATTATTATACAAGACATGAATTAGAGACCACACCTAATAAGGTTAATTCATGCTTAAAATAATAGAAAATATTATAATATTTAGAGGGATTTGTGATTCTAGATACATTTATTGTTGCTTCTGAGTTTGTAGTTTGTGTTTCTTTTAAACTCTTAAAATCTAATTATTTTCTTTAACTTCTTTAACTAAAATTAATCTTTCTTTGCCTTGGCTTGGCTGATCCCCTGTAATCTCCTTGAGGACCCCAGGAGGTCCCAGGACCACAGTTTTGCATTGTGGGACTTTAGGGACATTTCCCCTCATGAAAACAATGCAGATGTTGACAGAGAAGCTATAAACCCGTCTCTTTGTTTAATGTTGTTCCAGATGAAATCCTAAACTATTCTTATTATGTTGGTCTAAAATGTTTTCAGATACATTCCATTCTTCTGTGCATCGCCCTGATTGGCTCGTCGGCTGTCCAATCAGGGTGCGGCTCTGTGACGTCTCTTAACGAAGCGGCTGACGATCAATCATCCCCCTCGCTGTAATTAATGCAGCGATCCCATTGGTTCCCATCCTGCCATCGCACCTGCCAGTTCCTCTGTGTGTGTGTGTGTGTGTGTGTGTGTGTGTGTGTGTGTGTGTGTGTGTGTGTGTGTGTGTGTGTGTGTGTGTGTGTCTCCAGCTGGGTGTGCAGACTCCCTGTTTTTATGTGAACAGCTGGCAGGTCTCCACTGTTGTTTTCATATTATGTTGGGGGGGACGCACATCTGTTTGTGTGTGTGTGTGTGTGTGTGTGTGTGTGTGTGTGTGTGTGTGTGTGTGTGTGTGTGTGTGTGTGTGTGTGTGTGTGTGTGTGTGTGTGTGTGTGCCTGCCTTGTTACCTTCCAGTGTTGTGGTGTTCAGGTGAATTCACTCCATTATAAACACAACGAGGTGATTAAAGCAGCCGTCTGTTGAACACGATCCTCACATCAGACCGGATCACATGAAACAACATCATATTTCATATTAGATTATATGTTACATTATATTTATTGTTTTACTCTGTTTCTGCTCTATGAACGTATTCAGGCTCACAATATTTACATATTTGATCACAGGTAAATCTTGTTTTTAAGATTTGTCTTTGATTTGGAGGAAACCTTTACTCACTTTAGTCACGCAGTTCAGCTTGTGATAATAATAAAAAGATCAGACTTCATTATTTTTCTCTCTTTACAGTAAAATAATAAAAGCTTATGTTACCTGTAAGTAATGGCCGATCTGATGTCAAAGTATGAGGTTATCGAGACAAACCTGAAGCTTTTAAGTTTGTCTAATTTAAACTTTATTTGACCCTGATGTTTTGCACAATAAAACATACAGTTGAAATCAGACCATAATAGACCACAGAGGATGAACTCCATCACATGTTCAGGTGGATACAAAAGACCTGCAGCGACAACAATGCAGGAATTAATCAGAAGATATGATTGAAAATAAGTAAATAAATAATTATATCACAGAACACACAACAAACGGCTCCAGAATCCAGACATGTAATACATTAAGAAGCAAAAAGATGAAAAGTAGAAGAAAATAACTAACTTGAATATATAGAGCTTTTTTTATGACATTTTTAATCTCTCTTTTTCTACAAAAACAAACTATCATATGGTACATTTTCTATAAACACAAGCTGATGAAAGTATTTGCTTTAAATGAAAATTGAAAAGAATATTGCCTGTTTTAATCCTCGGTTGTGTCCTCTTTGTATAGGTTGAAATTTATTTTGGGGGGGGCGGCAACAAAACCTGATGAAATAAACAAGTAAACAAGATGAGCAGACATTTACCACCAGCTGATCAACACTAGGAACATAGTACGAAAACCACTAAACACGGGCCCCGCAAGTTGTACTCAGAAATACGTGAATAAGTAAAATCTTTCCACCGTCCGCGCTACTGTAGGTGGACTGGTTTACTGGTCTGCAGACTGGTTTCCTGGCATAGACGAGACAGAAGGAGGTAAAGGGGGGGTTGGGTGGAGGAGTTTGTCGGGGGTGGGGCGGGGGGGGGGGGGGTCCAGCATATGCCCGGCCTGCTGACAGCTTGCCTACGTTCCCCATCATCTTCGCCCGCAGGCTTCCTGCTTCTTCCTCTCAAAGAAGGCAGAGGATTTATTTTTTATATTTTTTGGGGCGCTCCAGTCAGGTTTGGGTCCTGGTGAAACCTGGTGTGCGTGGGCAATGCTGCCGAGGGAAGAGCGAAGGCATTAATATAAATGTGTGAGTGTGTGTGTGTGTGTGTGTGTGTGTGTGTGTGTGTGTGTGTGTGTGTGTGTGTGTGTGTGTGTGTGTGTGTGAGAGAGCCTGGTTTAGATATGTAAGATAGAGAAGAAGAAGAGGACGAAGAAGAAGAAGGAGAAAAATGTGAGGAGCTTGTCTCTCGTCAGGGTCGACCTCTGACCCCTCGCTGCTTTCCCTTCAGCGCTTAACAGATATTTTCGTTAGCTTGTATAATGTGAAACTTTTCTCCTCGGCCGGATCCATAAACTGAACACACAGAGAGTTTTGATACCACACACACACACACCTACACGCACACACACACGCCAGTCTCTCTCTCTGAGGGAGGCCAAAGGTGAGAGGAGGAGATGGGTCATCCATACGCTGATGATCCGCTGACTCGACTCGTTCCTGCGTCCCTCCCAGCAGTCTCTCTTACCTTGACCTTCCTCCTGGTCAGGACGAAGACGATGCTGCGTTCACAGCCCGCGCCTTTTGGACCGGTTCCTCAAATCCAGATGCGTTCGATGCTTTTGGTTTTCTCCGTTTGTCCGGATGAGAACGAGGGTGGTCCCACAATACACGGTACCGAGAGGCCCAAGGTTCTGAGTCTTTGATTAAAATTGATTAGTACATGAAAAAGTATTTATTAATGAAGTGACAAATCTGCGCGTAGACATGCCATGCACACATAGACTGTTTATAATAAGTAGACGTAGTCGTTGTGACGTCACCCTTTGGTTTGTGGACTGATGTTTTGAAGCCTTGAGTTTGGTAATTTCGCCTTCGCCATCTTGGATTACGGTCGTTGCCATGTTGTTGTTTTTGCAACCAATGAACAGAAGTGACCATATCTAGAATGCAGAGGAGTAACGTAGAGACTCCATATATATACGTCTCAACCTGCAGCATATATGTCAATCACAGTAAGCCCCGCCCTAAAGCATACTCTGCGTTATGGTCTACTTGACTCTAAATGCACCATCATTTACTGAATGAACTTCATGTTGTATTATAGACTTGAAACTAGAGATTGAGACCATAAACTCACGTTTACAATGTTTACTGAGATAATAAATCAAGAGAGACGTCATTTTCTCATAGACCTATACAATCGGACTTCTTTCAATATATATATATATATATATATATATATATATATATATATATATATATATATATATATATACATATATATATATATACACAGTGATGTAAAAAGGTAGTACAAGTATATAAAGTAGTGCTGTCATATTAGCGCGTTATTAACGGCGTTAACGTAAACCAATTTTAACGCCGTCAATTTTATTAACGGCGTTAACGCATTTTTATTTTTATTTTTATTTTTTTCAGCGAGCACCACGCCGGATGTAGCTCAACCGGAAGCAAAACAATAGGCACGCCGTTCGGGCTTGGAAGCTAGGCTAACGTTACGGTTTGAAATGAATGAATGGTGAGCGCGATACGGCAAAATGAATGATATTCAGTGAACTGCGAACAGGTGCGCGTGCCAGAAGGGAGCGCGAGTGAACACATTGAACACAGCAGGAGAGAACGCAACGTTAGCCAGCTAGCTAAAGCTCCGGTGGGAAATTATTAGCTTAAGCCGTGTTCACACCGGACGCGCCGCATAAATGCGATTAATCGCGATTAAATATTTTAATCGCTTGACAGCACTAATATAAAGGTAAGAGGGAGGTACTGGCAGGTGTATTTTTTCAGCTGTTTCCCCCTGCTTCCAGTTTTTGTGCTAAGCTAAGCTAGGCTAACCCCATCCTAACTCCAGATGCATACTTTAACACACACAGACTCTCAGGAAGAAAAAAAACAAGTGATCAACCAAAGTGACACTCACAACACAAACATCCGACCAGCTGGAGGAGGGTTTGCGAATCAGCAAAAAAAAAAAAAAAACATTCCACTTGTCTCTCCACTCTTTGTTTGTTTTTGTATGGACGCGTTGATGAGCCGGTCGGAGCACGCGTTGGTGTGGTCGGCGGCGGGCGGCTCGCCTTTTCTGACTCTTTGTGTGTAAACTCGAGATTGTCGGGGTGGTGCCGTTCTCGATGATGTCGTGCAACGGCATATGTGTCTAACACGTGCCGGGAGCACACACACACACACACATACACACACACAAACACACCGGCTCATCAATGAAAGTCGGTCAGGGGGGGTTTTGGGGGGTTCCGGCCTCTCCCCATTGCTCTGCCAGGCCATCTGTTCCTCCTGCCTCCCTCTCACCACACAACTGCCTTCCTGTTTCATCCTCCTCTTCTTCTGTTGTAGCCACACAAACCCATCGCACAAACACACACACACACACACACACACACAAACCGAGCCCCTTCAAGAGCATTAAAAACGAGTTTCGCATCCTTCGAGCGAAACGAGTTCATCCGAGCCGAGCGGAACCTCGTTGGACCTGACGCCAAACGGCTTCCATATAAACCCGCCAAAATAGAGCGAGAAAGCTGAGCTGAGAGGAGGAACTGTAGGTGTGTGTGTGTATCTGTGTGACGTGAAAACCCAGCATGCCCCTGTGTCTTTAACCCCCACCCTAGACGCCGCCACAATCTAACTGACCCCCCAGAAAAAAGCTGCCTTCCTGCTTTACTGACCGTCTTGTGTATCTACTGGAGGGATGGAGATATTTTTCTTTATAAATCAAACTGGCAAATCGTCAAACCAGCAGCTTCCTGCAGCAGACGGGTCACAGAAATCTGCGCTAGAAGTAATTAGTTCAGAGCTTAGCATGTAGAAGCTAACGGCTAACGTGTCATACTGCTAACTACTAGCACCGGGGTGCGCTTCTAAATCTACATTATGACCTCCCAGTCCTGCTGGTTTTTGGACTTTACTCCTCTTCCTCTGCCCTTTCTGTTAGATGTTCCCTCATCACTTCGTTCTCTTCCTGGTTTTCCCGTCGTATTCCTCCCCTTCTCTTTCCTCTGACCTCCTCATCACTCCGTTTTCCTGTCTCTTCCTCCTCTTCCCTCTCTCTCTCTCTCTCTCTCTCTCTCTCTCTCTCTCTGGTTGTGCGAGCTTGACGGAGGCTTGGTTTCAGGCCTGGTGCTGTTGGCTGATCTCCAGCCTGGCAGCGGCTCAGTGGGAGCAGGTGGAGCCCCCCCCCCCCCCCTACACACACACACACACACACACACTTTGTGGTCCTGCAGTATTTTTTTGCCCAAACCGGCGCCGACATCTCCATGGTGACGTCCATGTTGAGTTTTTGAGTTTCTGCTCACGTCTGATTGGTCGGCTGTTTGTAAGTGTTGTGGGATGTAACTCATATCTCCCATAATAACCTGAACTCACTCTGATGTTCTGACTCCAATCGAATCTCAGCTCTTCCTCTTCGTCGTCGTCTTCTTTTTCTTGTTCTTCCTTTCATCCTCCTTTCCTTCTTCTTCATCCTTTCCTTTTTCTCCTCCCTTTCCTTCTTTTCTTATTCTTTTCTTCTCCTTCATCTCCTTCTACTTTCTTTCCTTCTCCTTCTCTAACCTCGCTCTGATGACATACCTCCATATACATAGTTATATCTATATATCTGATGTGCTTGTGAATAGAGAAAGGCTATTTGTAGATGCAGCTTTAAAGTGTAAGTTAATTTCAATTGAGCATCTTTTATTTTGAAGGTTGTTCTGGTTACGCCGCATGATCATTGGAGCTACCAAACAAATAGTCCCAATTGAAACTACCCCGGTGTGTTCAGGGGATTATCCACAACAGCCACTCGACCGAGGCATTTGTTTGTTTGTTTGTTGTAAATCCACATTGAAATGAAATGTTTTAACTGTCTGCATAGTTCCATCCACTAAAGGGAAACACCTGCTTTCAAACCAGCACATGAAGGATGATTTCTCCCTTAAATAGTAGAATTATATATACTTTCAAACCCAGCACAGACACATCATTTTGGACACATTCCCCCAAAATTCAGACGGGAACTTTGAGATTTCCCCTATAACTTCATCATTAAGTTCAGTGAGAAGAGAACATATGGAGACATGTTAACATGACTCAAGACTTCATTCAAAAGATGATAAATCTTACTCTGCACGCTAGTTTTTTTTTGTATTCCACTTTTTTCCCCATTGTGAATAGTTTAACATTTAATGTGAATTCAGGGATGATCCGTTGCCACGGTGACGGCTGACAAGGAGAGATGCTGATGGGCGAGGATCTGACTTTTCTGAGTTTCTGCTGATGTTGATGAAGCTGAAGTAGAGTTTAAGCTGCATCTGAGGACCAGGTGTGTGTGTGTGTGTGTGTGTGTGTGTGTGTGTGTGTGTGTGTGTGTGTGTGTTTGCGCGCGCCTCTGAACATAGTTATAACTTTAACTTGATATTAAACCAAGTCTAAACCCACAAACAACCCTTTGAAGAAGCGAGGAACAAAAAGCTCTGTCGCCGGGCGGTTTGACTCTCTGGACGCTCTTTGTTGTCACGCCCTGTGGCCTGCTGGGAGTTTTTTAGGCGCCGAGGGAGAACGTCGTCTCAGTGGGTCGGTGTGCGGTTCTGAATGAGTGACAGGGTGGATTATAGACGACATGCTGCTGCCGGTCATTTTTTACAACATAATCCCTGATGGAATTCAACATGTGTTTGAATATTTTCTTTTATTCTAAATAATTCAATCTTCATTTTAGACATTTCATTGATAGAAATATTGTTGTATTATTATTATTGTTTATATTATCATTATAATTATTAATGTTATCATTGTAGTATTATATGTAGACAGAATCCGTAAAACTGCATCCAATATTTTTGATTAATTTATTTCAAACATTTTATTTGTCTTACCACCTAAAAATAATATTTATATTTAAAAATAATCACAGAAAACTAAAAGTGTATACAAATGCAGACTCACCTCAATGCACCTGCACATCCATGTGCCTTTTAGAAAGCAAATGTTTATTTTCGTGAGTTTTTATTTATTTATTTAAATTTGTCATTACATTTTTCTTTAGTTTATTATGCAGTTATTTTAATTTCCAGATTTAAGAATAAAATATGAATTCACAGTAAGCCGTTTGACTTAGTATTTAAAGTATTAAAACACAGCATTCATGTTAATCATTTATTTATTTATTTTGCTACCTTTACATTTATTTTCATTATAATTTAGTTTTTATATAGAGTCCCATTCATATATTCGGATGTTGATGATCAGCTGGCGGTTTCTTAATAAATCATAGTGCAGAATGTGTTAATGAACACAGCAGTGCTGTGTTGTAGTGCCAGTCTGTCGACTCTAGATGGCGCCTCAGGCTTCTTTACTGGCACTTTGTTAGTTTTTTTATTTCATCAAACAAACACATTATACAGAAAGCAGAAGCAAAAAAATATGAAGACACAAACATTTAAAAAAAATGCCTGATTCTTTCTTCTGATGTTCTTCGTAATGAGGTTACATCATCATCATCATCATCATCATCATCATCATCATCATCATCATCATCATCATCATCATCATCATCATCATCATCATCATCATCACTGTGTTTGCGAGGTCCTTATGATATTCCAGTTCTCCTGGACAATCCTGGTTTCACAACCCGGTTTCAGAAACACCTGATCTCAGCCATGTGAGTCATGCATTCATTTAACCAAAATAAACACAAATATGGACACACACACACACATACACACATATTCAGATGCAGAAGCACACAAAGGTAACAACAAATCTAACCTAAAAGGGTCAGATATTTGTTCTGTTCACACACAAAATTTGAGATTTCAATTTTGAGTGTGATGTGAGCCGTCATGTGATATGATGAACCTTGTTTTCACTAGAGCTGAAAAACAGAGAAACAATTCTTCTCAGGACGACTCAGCTAGAGCGAGTAATCCATGATCACACATCAAGATTATTGATCATATTGAAAACCCAATTTAATTGGCGTAAATCTAATTACCTTCTCTTTGTCCTGACCTTCGTTGTTTAGCCGGCTAATAACCGTGGAGCCCGCAGGCCTCGGATTGTGTTTTGAGCGAAAAAGTAAATCTGCAGATTGTCTTGTTAAATCACGCCGGCCGTCCTTCTATTAACATAAAAGCTTCTGTTCATTAACCTCGGACGACTCGCGGCTCCGCTGCTGGAGGACTGCAAGACCTGCAGCCGAGAGAGGAGAGGGGGGGAGAGGAAGAGAGAGGGAGAGGGGGGGGGAGAGGGAGAGAGAGGGAGAGGGGGGGGGGGGGGGGAGAGGGAGAGAGAAGGAGAGAGAGGGGGAGCAGGGAGAGAGAGGGGGAGGAAGAGAGGGGGGAGATGAAGAGAGGGAGGAGAGGGGGGGAGGAAGAGAGAGGGAGGGGGGGAGAGGGAGGGTGAGGTCAGCTGGAGGTCAGCGCAGATTTATTTAGAAAGAGCCGCTTACAAACAGGTGCTCCACAAGACAAACTCCGGCTCCGGGGACATCGAGGGCCCCGTCTCGTAAATTCCCTTTAATGAGGATTTGAAATGGAGAATAATTAAAAGGATTTCATGCGGAGACGCTTAAGGGCAGAAAGTTTTGCAGACCAAAATATATATTTAGAGTGATAGGAACCAGATTGAATACAAGGTCCTGAAGCCGGATGAAGTTCTGCCTGTTTTACGTGGACATGTTCATATCAATGCTTCCCATCAAACCTGGGCTCCATATTTGCACACAGTAAGTAAGTCAGTTGCGGGTCAGACTCCCAAAACCTATACTTCCCATATGCAACTGGATATTGTCTTTCATATTGTCTGGTAAAAGCGGTCATCTCTTCCTGACGTCACTGTGATGTCATCGGGGTTATTTTCTCCAGGGCTTGTCCCTAACTGCTGTTGAACTCTGAACCCTGTGGCATAATTTTACGCCACAGGTCCCTTTAGTAGCCGTTCTGGAGCTTTTGATCTTATCCAACGGACTTCATCAGCTGAGGAGTTTGATGAATGACAAGTCCTTACAACAGTTTGAATATCTTTAAACTGCTGCCTTCGAAGCTGTCCCCGTTATATACATACATTAAGATGTATAGTTGTGAACATTAAGTTATATATTCGAAATGAAACAAATCACGTGGGATCAGTGTCTTTTCAGTAAAACTCTCAGTTGTCAGCAGGTAACAGCAGCGGAGTTCAGGTGTGTCGTCAGCGGCTGTTCGCGCTGCTGATCCCTCCGGCCGGTCGGGTCAGCTGCAGAGCCTCCGCTGTCCCCCGAATACCTACACCGACAGCAGTCGGTTATAAATGCGATATTTTGCTAAATTTGTGCGGCGGCCCCCAAGTCAGCAGCAGCAGCGCGGCGACTCCGCTCCGCGCCGCTCCCCTCGTGCCGTGTCGTGTCGGCCCGGATCCAGCTGGATCCAACCGGGTTATGGATCCAGCGGGACAGGGAGGAGAAGAGGGGGAAGAGAGAGAGAGAGAGAGAGAGAGAGAGGAGAGAGGAGAGAGAGAGAGAGAGAGAGAGCGTATGAGGAAGAGTAGCAACTACGGGAAACAAACACATAAATACAAACTGAAGTAATGCAACTTCTGCAAAGTCTGCGACTCGACTCGAGGCAAACACACCGACATGGACAGAGAGAAGCCGGTGAGCATTCCCGCCATAGAGCTCCTCAGACTGACTGCTGCCGGCATGAAGCCTCCCGAGTAAAGGTTCACCTGCTCCTCTTATACTTGCAATGTACGCATGTATGAGTCTTTGTAACTACATTATAACTATATAAGTACTCCGTAACACCATGCCTGTCTCTTCTTCTACTATTATTATTATTATTATTATTAATAATATTGCTATTATTATTAGTATTACTGGTGTTGGTAGTAGCACCAGATGTTGTGGCAGTAAATGGGATGCAGTGCGTTCTCGTCGTGTGCGCGTACTCTTCTTTTTTCCACCTTAATTCGCCGTCCAATCGGACGCGACTCTGACGTTTAAATTCCTCGGTTTCGCCCAATCGGGTGCGCAGTAAGCAGGCGGTAGCTCTGACGTCGCCGCTCCTGATTGGCTCTGCCGCAGGCGAAGGCGGCGCAGAGGACCATATGCCCTAAAATGACGCTAGCCAGTCTGTGCGCTCCTTAAAAATGTGCGTGTGTCATAAAGTTTATGCGTTGTGACTTTATTGCGTTATATGATATCTTATCTCTTATGTCATCAATGTGATAGACCCACAGGTAGTAAATTGAGTTTGAATAGATGTAATTGTGCATTCTAATCACAGTGATATCCATATAACACTTTAATAACCCTTATAATTCTATATAATGTGATACTGTAATATTCCTACAGTGTCTTTGGTGCTAAATAGGGAGTTTATTGTCTTTATTATAATTTTTTTTGCGGTACAGGTTGATCATGTCTGTTATTTCACTTCTTCTCTCTTAAATTCTGAATTTAAATTGCTTACAATACTAATTTATTGCACTTTGATCACCCATAATGTTGTTATAATGTCCAGAGTATCCCTGTGTGTCCATTTTCGTACAATATTCCTAATATTCTCTGTATCACCGTGTGGTGTTACATGTCGGTTCTATCTGTTTACGGTGACCTTATTAGAGTTATATTATATTACAGGGATTTACAAGAGGCCAACTGTCTTAATAGTATAACCGTACCTTTATTCTTGTGCTTCTGCCTCCTGCGGTGTGTGTCTAGTCCGTCATCTTGAGACATCTTGAGTTTCACAGTCTGGCTTGTGGTTCCTGGTGATTTATGCTCCCGTTTGTGGAGTTTGATCTCCTCCTGTGTCGTCGTTTAACAGTCCTGCAGGGACACGCGGGTGTGGAGGCCTCACTGGGTATTGATGGCCAACATTCCTCTTATGTCCCCGTAAGGCTTTTACATGCGTCAGGTGAGACTTTAGGATTAAGTGTTTTTTTGTTTGTTTTGTGTCTGTGTGCCATTTAAAGGCTCCATTACAGCTGCTCATGCCAGCCACATGTAATTTGGAAGGATTTTTTTATTTTTTTTATCACTTATACGTATGTTGTAAAAGCTCCAAATGTTCATTTATTGGTGTGTCTCGGTTGAAGTATTCTTCCTGCGGGTTTTACTGCGTAAGCTGTGTGGATGCTATGTGTAGGGGGCGCTGTTAAACTGGCTCCACCAGCTCGGTTCATCTGGAGTTTAAACACCTGCAGACCAGTAGAGCCTCACTGTGATCACACAAATACTGTACCTGCATTTAGACTTCTGACTGGGAGACGTACAGGACACGCGGGTCCCTGTAGTGAACAATGTATACCTTCTTCTCCATTTATCTGGAAGCTGCTGAAGTACACTTATATCTCATTGTACTACGTTTGCACAGTCGCCTTAAACTGGAACGAGTACTTTTCACACTTCGGTACACTCTGAGATTTCAGTCCTTTTACATCCAAACCTCCACCTGTGCAATTGAGTATTTTAATGGCTTTTCCTCCAGTTAACAGATGGAAATACTTTTTTTTAAATATATTTTATTTATTCTGGCTTTGTGTGCAGGACCCTAACCCTAAATCCTCAAAGTGTGTTGTCATTCAAGACGATAAAAACAACAACAAAAACAGGGTTGAAATGAAACACATTTTTCCAAAAGCAAAACCAGAAAAAAATCATCATTGTAGTAAAACAGCAGATTAAATTAATATACATATATATATATATATATATATATATATATAAAAAATATAATGTAATATATCATAAATAGAAGAAGAAGAAAAAGGTCAGGAGGTCACGTGCATCATAGTTATGTAAGATTGGAACAGAGCTGATTGGCAATATCTCAACATTTCACATGTGTCTTACGTTATATAAGTGTGTGTGTGTTATGTAGATGTGATTTCTGAAAATAATACATTAATAATAGTAAACAATTGTAGCTGTATGTGTTGGAGGCTTGACATGGAGAGAAAGCTTAGGAAGTGTAATTTAAAGAGTCTCCCCGAAGGGAGCGGGTCCTGTCGGATCTCTACAGATCTCCCGGATCTCCCGCTCCAACTGTCGGCTTCTCATCGACTTCTCATCGGAGAGACGTCCGCCGGTTTCCGGTGGTTTTAAAAGTTGCGTTTTGCGCACGAAATATACGCCAAGCGCCGGATAAGAGCTTGTATGTATGTCTTGCGCACACATCGGGACAGCAGAAAGAAAAGAGAAAAGAAGGAGAGCGTGTGAGTGAGTGAGAGCGGAGCCGCAGGGAGAGGCGTTAGGACCCGAAGTTAAGACGGACTCTCCGCTGTGACCGGTTCTCACCGCGTAACCCCGCTGCCCACCGGACCCGTTCACTTTGTTCTGTTGAATAAACGCAGCGAAAACATTCCGTCAGAGCTGCGGAAGAAATGTCCGCCTCGTGTTTTCTAATTAATACCCATAAAACTGATCAGTTTCCATCTTAACGTCCTCCAGAGCGTCGGGATCCCGGAGCACACACACACACACACACGCACGCTCACTCACACACGCACGCGCACAGCAGCGGCATCACCCCCGGATCCTACTTGTGAAACTGCGCGAGCGGGATCGATGGCGTTCTTTCGGATCGATAAGCCGAGTGTGTGATCACTTGGAGCTCTGCAGGGGTCAGTGCGCACTGTCCCGCGGCCGCACGTGCACGCACGCACGCACACACACACGCACGCACACACACACACACACACACACACACACACACACACACACACACACACACACACACACACACACACACACACACACCGCGACGCAATCCAAGCGGCGTAGCAGCGAGTGGACGTCCCGGAGCTCGCAGCAGCAGACAGGCATGAGGAGCGGCGAGGAGGTGGCGCTCCGCTCTGCGTCCGGGACAACACATACCGACTCTCTCTCTCTCTCTCTCTCTCTCTCTCTCTCTCTCTCTCTCTCTCTCTCCCTCTCCCTCTCTTCTTTACCGTCTCCTCCTGTTGGAGATAAATTAACGGAAAGCAGCTGTCGGTTGTTTTAGAGGCGAGGCGGCCGTCTGGCAGCTCAGGGATCCCGTGTTGCCTCTTTCTTTCTTCCTGGTCAGTTCTCTCTTTTTCCCCGGGACTGCTGCACCGCGCCCCTCCAGTCCCGAGCACCGAGGAGCCGCACTGCCGCACGCCGGCCACAGCGCGCCGCAAGACGGATAGACATGTTGCCGAGGTCCGCCGGTCTCCGCGGATCTCCGGCGGTTTGAAATGCAGTTTCGGGACGTTTTGGAGATTTGCACCGTCCGCCACTACAGCCACCACCACCGGCTGCTCTTGCCTCACAACAACCCCGCGGCACCGACACCACATCAGGCTTCCCTGTGACTTTTCTCTTTTTTTTTTTTTTTTTTTAGCTTTTCTAACGGGACTTTTTCCATCTTGTTGCCGGAGATGTTCTTCGTGTCTGGGCTGAAAGTTGTGCGCTCCCCGGCGGAGGGCCTCTAACAGGTCCGGACAGTACATGTAACCCGAGGCGGAGGTCAAAGTGCAGCTCTGGTTGGAAATGTGAAAGCGAAGGGGGCAAAAGGAGGGCTCTATTTCCCCTCTCTCTCTCTCTCTCTCTCTCTCTCTCTCTCTCTCTCTCTCTCTCTCTCTCTCTCTCTCTCTCTCTCTCACACACACACTCCTTTTTCTGTTCTTTCCTTTTTTTTCACACTACACATCACTGCGCACACTCGCGCGCACACGCACACACACACACACAGGCTGGAGTTACAGTAACCCCCCCCCCCCCCGCACACAACTTCCAGATCTAAGATTAGATCCGACAGATATGTATTCTCCGCTATGTTTAACACAGGTGAGTGAGCTCTTCAAACTTTATTTTGGTTCAATGTCTCTCTTTAACGGTGTTTCTTTCGCAGCCGAGCCCGCCGCGCGCTCTCCTACAGCCCGCTGGCTGTCCACCCGGGACCGTATGCGCTCTGCAGCCGGGCCGTACGCTCCGCGGAGCGGCTGCAGCTCGCGCTCTCTCGCGCACGTCTTCCTCCGCGCGGCGGCACATGGCGGCCGGCGCCTCAAAAGTTCCTTCGTTCAAAACGAGTTAGCACTGACAAAAATAGGATTTCGCTTCATGGCAACAACCTTGTGTAGTTGTGTCGGTTTTCTGTGCGGGCTGCGAAGACACTTTGTCCCCGCTGCTCGTCTGAGTTAAAGCCTCCCCTCCCGCCCTCCCTCCCCGCTCTCCGCTCCCGCTTGCCCGGCACAGCCCTGACCGGAGCTCGGTTGTTCGTGCAGGACGTGTTCTCTCCCGCCCCCTTTTTTTCTTTTTCTTCTTGTTTTTAGCGTAAAGTGTAAGTGTAAAATGTGGACTGGTGAAGTCGCTGGTTATTATTTCTCTTCTCTTCAGCCCCCTGAAACTTTCCAACTGTGGCTCCACGCACAGAGACACTTTGAGTTCAGCCTGTGTGAGACACTGGAGCATATTGGACCTCTGATTCTGTTACAGCTGTGCTGGTTTATATGCCCAAAGGGTTCCTAGTGTGCAGGATCAGTGTACAAACAGTGAGCATGAAGTCTGCAGGAGCTTCAGACCCCTCAACCCCTTTTTATTCTTCTTTTCTTCGGCTGCTTGTATTGAACCCTGAAGGTATGATCCTGATCTGTTTAATCAAAAATAAGAACTCAAAGTGTATTTGATCATGGATCGCTTCCTTCCCTGCTGCTGTTCAGGCCCCACACAGGAACCTGCAGGCCTGACTCAAATGTGGGTCTCCGCAGAAAAAAAGACAGAACCCAAAACGTGTGTGTGTCAGAGGTGACCCGGGGTGACACCGCAGCAGACCTGCACAAGGCAGAAAAAGTCCTTCACACCTCCACAGATGAGCAAACTGGTGGCTAAATGATTTTGGATTTATCTCCAGACCCCCAAATCCCTGAATTTAAATAAAACCTCTTTGCATATTTATCCGTTAGTAACTTATATTTGACCTAATTTTATCTATTTAAAAAAATACATTTTCCTCTTGCCGCAGTGTTGTGTTTGGAGGTCAGAGGTTAAAAGAAAAAGGGGATTTAAGAGCTTTTTTTGGGTGTGACCTCATGGAGATTCTGGCTGCAGATTTTGGCTTCCTCTTGTAGGAATTATCGTCTTAATCTCCTGAATTAACCACAGCACACAGACACAAATAGATTTAAACCATAAAACACATTGAACCACACTGATTTATATTTAAATATAGATATTTTTTATTTCAGCATCTGACACACACATTTTTTAAATGTATTAATCCACCAATTATTTAAAATGCATTTCATTGCCTGGATTGGCTGGGAAATGAAATTAGATGTCATATTTGATTATTTATTACCAAACCATTATTTCTTCTTCATGATCCAGAAAAATCTTTCATTTGATAATTGAATTCTTAACAATTTATAAATGAGTAGATTTATCGATCCAGGGACGCAGTGGAAGGAGATCTTGCAGTAACATTTAGTTGTTGTTGGGTGTTTTTAACGTGACTCGTCTGATTTTGGCTGCAGCTTTGTTGAATCCCAAATTATCCTTAAAAAATAAAAATAATTAAATAGATTTGTCATCTTGATTTTCTGCTTGGAGCTTCAGTCTGTGTTGAGGCGCGTTCGAAGACGATCTGAAACCGCAGGAAACGAACAGGAGCTTTACCGTTTAATCAGATTACCAGGCAGTAAAACCAATAATCAGCAGACAGAGTCGCTTTTATAAATCCTGCTCAGTGAAGGGTTGGAAAAAAATGTGTTTCAGTGGTTTGAACAGATTATTTTTTTTTTTTACTGGTTTGGTCTTTTGAAAAGATCTTATCAAGCATATGTTTTTTTTCTTTTTGCTCAATGAGTGTATTATTTCATAGTTTCTTTTTGTTTTAATTCATCTGATATTTTTGATAATTTTCCAACGTTGAACAGAAGCTTGTGTGTCTGTGTGTGTAACAAACTGCTCAGTGACGAACCCAACACCCTATTTTAATTTCACATCGAAAAGCACACATTTAATATAAATATATGCATATTTAAGTTAATATTGGTTAAACTTGCTGATTTATCTCAAAACCCCCTTAAGGTTGAACTTGAACTGGTGTTTCCTGATTTTAAACAAACAACCCAGTTTGGGATGTAAGCATTGGAGGACTTCCTGCTGAGCTGCCGGATTCAAAGAACACTAAATAAAATCGGACGCATTAAGTGCCAGTGATGTAAGCTTCTGCGTTTTGGCCCTCAGCCAACCAGCGGGGGGCGCCCTCTAACGAAACCCTTTTAATCGTAAATGAACAGTTTAAAGATGCTCTCATTCATCCTGGCCTGTGGTAGTTTTGGTGCCGTTACGACAAACTTTAGGATTATCGAAATTTTTCACGGGTGACGCTCCAGAATTTCAACAAAAGCTGGATGTTTGGATTTCTAGCAGACGTCGTTTAAGTTTTCTCAAGCTAGCTTTTAAGTTGGCTTCGTTGTTGGCTTTTTTTTTTTTTTCTTCTTTCCTCTTTGTAGCATTTGTGTGGTCAAAGAGGCAGGAGTAGGAATACAAAACAAGAAAATATAGAAATATAAATTAAGAAACGCATGCAGACGTGGGTGAAACCGCACAAAAGAAAAACAGATCTCGTCTTCCAAACCGCATTTTACCCCACTGAGAAAAACATGTTGGAATATATATATATATATATATATATATATATATATATATGTATCTACATATCTACACATATATATATATATATATGTAAAAACATAAACCTGGAGTCAGAGGAGTCGCTGACACATAGAAAGGTCTCCTGAAGGGTGGAGAAAGGTTTCATGGTTCCATTCTGCATTTTCTGCAAACATGATCATGACCTCCATTCATGTCAAAAAATAGATCTTCCTCTCCTTCATGTCTTAAACCCTATTCTTCAGGCTCTGATTGGCTCTCAGACATCAGGGGACTGGTCTGTCTGTGGATGTGCGTCTGTGTGGTCGAGGCCTCGCCGCTGAGCGCGCCGATAATTCCCCCAGTGTGCCGGTGTGGGTGTCAATAGACGGGGAGGCCGGGGAGATTACCATTATTGCTCCCTTTAAATGACTGTTATTCAGGGCCGCTGTTGTCACAGGCCTGTTGTTCGGAGCCCATTACATCTGTCACAAGGTGCAGAGTGTGGGATGAGGGGGGTGAGCGTGCTCACCGGCTCCCAGACTCTCCCCCAGTTGCAGGTTTACAAACACAGATTTCCTCCGAGGGCGGAAAGAAAGGACGAGAGCCCTGAAAGAGACACAGAAAGAACCGCGTCCGCTTCAAAAGCCCCCGTCGCCACGTTTTGACCCAGACGGCCTCCTCATTCACCGACGCTCCTCCAGAACACAATCTGTCGGATGAGATGAGATAACTTTCACCCGCTTTCTTTTTTTGGACTACCGGCTGGAATTAAACGTCGTACCGCAGACGAATTTTCAGAGTGAAAATAAATTCCAGAAACGAGAGAAAAGTGCATGGGAGGGCGAGGGAGAGAGATTATCTCACACCAACTGGCAGAGTTTGTGCTTGTTTGGAAAAACAGAAACAGGTTTTTTGTGTGTGGGGTTCGCAGGCCAGATGTGAAAAGAAATGACTTGTTCATAAAGAAATGCGGAGCTGAAGTGGAAACACAGTGGAAAACTGTTACAGAAGCTGAAAAGTCTTTCAAACAAGCCGAAAAATGCCCGCGGGTTGAGAAAACTTTTATGTTTCCAACGCATATCAATCAATATTCCGCTCCTTCAAAGCGTCATTTCCTTGATTTTTACTGCAGACATCTGCTTTGTTCTGTCTTCATTTGAAAGCTCAAACTTCTGATTATCACACCAGAAAGGGTTTTACGGTCAAATCTGAGGCTTGTGACGATGGATCAAATGTTAAATATTTATATTGAGATAATCTCACATTTCTATTACAAATCTCATTTTATTAATAATTCTTTTGATTCTGTTTTTTTTTTATTATTCCCGAAAGAACAGCAACTGCACAGATTCATTAACAAACCAAAAAAGGTCACATTTTCTTTTTTTAGGTCAGAAATGAGAAAAAGTGCAAAAATATCTTGAACGAAAACCGGTTAAGAAGCGCTATAACATTTTTGTTTTTCCTTAAACCAGCCCTAACAAACCCAGCCACTATCTTGACACAATCTCATGTTTCCATATGAATCGTATCCGTATTCTTCTTGACACAGATGCAGAAACGGGATTATTCACACATTTCTGAAAAGATTCCTGAGCGGAGGGGAGGCTGACAACAAGAGGGATTATCTCACCCCGCCGGCAGAAAAGCGCGTTTTTTAATGCTGAATATGAGACCAAGTGACTCGTTAAGTGGGATTTGGTTTGGGAGTGTGAAGCGGCGGTGGCGGCGTGTGTGAGCGGCTCAGGAAGCTGAAACGCTGCACTGGGCTGCGAGGAATGTTGGTATGTGGCTGCAGCGAACATCCAGAGCGCCGAGCTGCAGATCCACTGTGGAATGTGTGTGTGTGTGTGTGGAGGCTGAGCACATCATCCGTCCGGCAGCCGCTCGTCGTCCTAATAACTGCCCCGAGGCCGCGCACAAACAGAAACACGTCTCAGGGAAACCGCAAACAACAACAGAAAGAAGCAGGCGGCGTTCCCAGCCCGTCCCGGAGTGAGAATCTCCGAGCTCGGAGAGAAAGAGGGCTAGCAGGTTTGGCTGCAGAGCGGCTGGAGGCGCTTTGGGAGACAAAAAACGTTCGCCTGGACCGTCTCCAAGAAGAAACAATGTGCTGTATTCAGACCCCCTGACAAGGGAGGGTGAACAACGTTATATATTTATATATATAAATGAAGGGAACCGATGCAGCTGGCGCTCTAACGCACAGCCTGTAGATATAGTTTCCTCTTTAGTGGGAGAGCTCCGAGCTGGAGGTTTAAATCTGACGGAGGAAGATTTGACACGGAGATTTTCTGACAGCACAGCTGAACAAGAAACTTCTCCTGAACAAAACTAAAAAATCTAGCGAAGTGTTGAAAGAAGTTGATTTATGTTGAAAAGACGTCGAAATGTTCAAAGAAAAAAAAAGGAGGAAAAAATTGAATCTGCCTGTTCAGAGGGAATATTTCAAGTTGTTACAAAAGCAGGCACCCATTTCTTGAAAGTAGTTTAGTGGAACAAATATTTCAACCTTTCCAAACCAAATCAACTTGTTTCAAGAGTGTTATTGTCTGTATCTTTACATTTTAAGTGACTCATAAGTGACTTGATAGGCAGTGTGTGTGTGTGTGTGTGTGTGTGTGTGTGTGTGCTCAGCTCAGCTCATAATATCCACATGCCACCCCAGTCGGAGCCATTTGCACATATCAAGATGTGTGTGAGCGTCTTTGATCTATGAATAGTAAAGTGTTTTTTTCTTTCAATACGTGGCTCAGGAGGAGGGAGGAGGCAGGGGGGCCTCCTCCTCCCCCCCCCCCCTCCTCCGCCCCGTCCTGCTCGGCAACCCTCTGAGGGTTTTTATCCAAATAAGAAATGTTCCATGAAGATGTTTTCTGTCCGTCTGTGTTTGGCTTCTCCTCTTCTTCACAGTCGGCTTTGTTGCCGTAGACAACCATTAACAAAACCCCCGAAGACAAAACAAAAATAATATTTATAGGGCCACTGCTAAATCTCATCCACTAATGTTACCTGCGGCGCCAACGAATTACATAAACAGCCATCTTGATTTTGCAGCCAATGGTTTCCATTTATTTCCACTCATTTAAATATGTTATAAAAATCACTTTCAGAGACATGAAACTCGACTTCCGCTGAATATGGATTCTGCTCGAGCTTGTTTTTTTACCAAAGGGAAATGAATGGGGGCCAACGGTCACATGGTCTGCATGGAGGAGGTTGAATCCCAAAACTCGTGTTAAATCCGTAGAAGTCTAATTTGTAGATTCTGACTGTCAAAGGTCATAACACCATAATACATTCTTTCACTTCCTCCGTGAAATGGTAGTTTTACCTGCTTAACACTGTATTTGATTGAGACAGTGTTGTACGGCTGCTGAACAACATTTGACAGTTTTTTGTTGGAAAGTGTAAAAATATTTCAAACCGAGGATTCGATCATTTCTGAACGCCGTCGGAGCGTTTCCTCATTTTTAGTAAAAACCTGCTTCTCAGACCAGATTTGAGACTCATTTCAAATAGTTTCAGTTGTGATGTGGCAGACGGTAACGTTCAATATTTTGGGTTTTCACAGCACGGCTTTTAGGGAGACTTTGTGCTTCTTCTTCTTCTTCTTTTTTTTTTGGGAATCGCCTCGACAAGCTGTAATAATATTTGAACAGGAAGCTCTTCTTCTCGCTCACGTCCTCGCCTCTGACTCCTCCCCCTGTAGCCCTTTTTAAGCTCTGTGGATGTGTTTGTTTCTGTTCCTCTCGTCTGCGCTTCATTCAGCCTCCCGTCTGCGTGTTGTGACACTTTTCTCTTTCAGCCTAATGTGTTCATTTCCTGCTCGGGATAAGCCTGGTTTTGTGGTGGTTTTGGGGAGGAGGAGACGGAGGAGACGGAGGAGGGGGAGGAGGGGCAGAGCAGGTGTAACCAACCCCAAATTGGGTCTAATCCACGACATGCCGTCTAACCACATTCCCACCTAGTAATAACTGCACAGCCCTCGTCGGCCCAAAAGCCCCATAATGCACCTTTAATACGGCTGTAATCCTCCACGCGGTGCGACCAGTGTTTGCGTTTTTGCGGTGGAGCCCCCCCCCGCTCTGCTGCCGCTGGCCCGATGCTCGGCTGTTTGGTTTGTGTGATTCTGGTCCGTTGCTGTATTTGTTCGGGGCCGGCGGGCCCCCATACAGAACCCCAAAGACCCCCAAAGACCCACATTCCTGCCTGGGAGCCAAGAAAGAGGCTGAACTGACAGTGAAGCGTCTCGGAGAGGCTCTCTGCTATATCTTCTTTCCTTCTCTCCCTCCCTCCGTCATTGTTTCCTCTCTTCCTTTCTTCATGCGTTTCCTTCCGTCCTTCTTCTTTACTTGCTTACTCTCCTTCTTTGTTCCTGTTCTTTTTTTCCTTCCTTTCCTCGTTTCCTTTTATGTGTCATCTGTGTTTTCTACTCCCCCTTCCTTCCTGCCTGTCTGTATCTCTCCTTTTCTCCTTTGTCCTCTTTTTTCTTCCTTCCTTGCTTCTTCTTTCCTTCCTTCCTTCCTTTCCTACTTTCTTTATTTGATACTTCTTCTTCTCTGCTCCTCCTTTCCTTCCTGCCTTTCAAAGTCCTTTCTTTTCTTCATCATTTCTTCTTTCCTTCCTTCCTTCCTTTGGTTTCCTCTTCTCTCTACATCCCTCTGTCTTGTACTCTTATTTTCTTCTGCGTTCTGTCTTTCCTCGCTTCCTTTTTTATCCTTCCTTTTATACTTTCCACTTTCTTTCCTATTTCCATCTTTTCTTGCTTCCTTTCCTTTCCCTCTCGCCCTCTTCTCTCCTTACTGTTCTTCTCCTGCTGATCTAGAAGCAGTAAAAGTTCTCCAGGCATTTATGTGTATGAAAAAAAAATCATCTTGATCTAGCTACACTGGCATTTTACAAGAGTTAGTAATTACTGTATGTCCAGTTTTACTTTTGACTACTATTTTTTACACACTCTACTATAAACTCTACTGTGCAGCCACACTTTGTTCAAACTCACAAAATGATGGTCCGTTTAGAGTCAAATAGATTATAACGCAAAGGATGCTTTAGGGCGGGGCTACTGTGATTGACAGGTTGTCACCGCCACCAAAGCCGTATTACTTCAGTTCATCGGTTGCCAAAAAAAATAAACATTGGCGACGGTCGTAACCCAAGATGGCGATGGCAAAATTGTCGAACTCGAGGCTTCAAAACATCAGACAAACCAACGGGTGACGTCGCGATGACCACGTCCACCATTATACACAGTCTATGGTTTGGCTGAATCAGTCTTTTTAACAGGAGCAAGATGATACACAGTATATATATGACCGAATTGAATAAAATGATTTTTCCTTTCCTAAATCTACTTGAAAAACTGTTGCATCCCCATGTTGCTCCCTCCCCGCCTCACCACAACTCTCCTCTCCGTCCCTCAGGATGAATTCCATCCTTTCATCGAAGCCCTGCTTCCCCACGTCCGGGCCTTCGCCTACACATGGTTCAACCTGCAGGCCCGCAAGAGGAAGTACTTCAAGAAGCACGAGAAGCGCATGTCCAAGGAGGAGGAGCGCGCCGTCAAGGACGAGCTGCTCGGCGAGAAGCCCGAGGTCAAGCAGAAGTGGGCGTCGCGCCTCCTGGCCAAGCTGCGCAAGGACATCCGGCCCGAGTTCCGGGAGGACTTTGTGCTGACGGTGACGGGGAAGAAGCCGCCGTGCTGCGTGCTGTCCAACCCCGACCAGAAGGGCAAGATGAGGCGGATCGACTGCCTGCGCCAGGCGGACAAAGTGTGGAGGCTGGACCTGGTCATGGTGATTTTATTCAAAGGGATTCCCCTTGAAAGCACTGACGGGGAGAGGCTGGTCAAGTCTCCGCAGTGTTCGAACCCCACCCTGTGCGTGCAGCCGCATCACATTGGAGTTTCCGTCAAGGAGCTGGATCTCTACCTGGCCTACTTTGTGCACGCAGGTAAGTCCTCTTATTCTTCTTTGTGTGTGTGAGATGTGTGACGTGTCGCTGAGCTGCTGGAGCTGCAGCTCTTCGTCTATTCTTCGTGTCGAACGCAACATCTGACGCTCCACCGTCCTGTTTGCTGTGGCTTTCTGTGATGTGTGGCTGAGAAAGGGTCCCATTATTTCAGGCAGTCTGGCCTCTCAGTTCATATTTGGTACATTTACTTGTCGTGGGTTCATTAGTTCGTGCTTCTTCTTACCTTAAAACAAATAGCACTGATACTCTGGAACTCAACTGGGGACAAGAAGGCCGAAAGCATTTACTCATGATATTTGTTTACGGGACATCCCGAGTGTTAGAAAGAGCCCTAATTGCTGTCTAATTGCCAGTTAGATTGTGGCTTGTAATCCGTCCACAAGTCTCTGACTTCATCTACTTACGTCATCAGGGTTACGTTAGCTAACGGTCCAAGCGGATATATTTTAACGTAGGTCAAGCAGCTTAATCGTTTCACAGAGCGGCGAACGTCAGTTTGTTCTCTATCATCTCTATCATCGGGTATTATTGTCTTTTCCATTTTAAAGATTATTTTGAGAACAGATAGAGATATACAAATCTATTGTATTTGTCTTGAATATCAAAGTTCCTTCTTGACGTTGGGATCTCTTGATCTCCAAATCTCCAGAAATTCTTCTAAATCCTTGTTTCAAGGTCTTGAAAAGTACCTGAAAAAGTTTCCGCTGAAAAACAAGTTGAATTCTCCAGATCAGTTTTGTTTTTGCTAGGGTTCAGACGCACTCATCAGTGTGTCGATGACACTTGTTTATCTGGCAGCTTGGGGATGAAAACCCCGGCTCCCTCTCCCAGCGAGCCGCTCCTCCGTCTCCGAGACGAGCGCGTTATCAGCTCCAGACAGGCGTAATGTCATCAGCGGTCAGTAAAGCAGAAGTCTGAGTAAAAAAAGGAAAAGGTCTGTGCCAGAACCCCGTCACCCCGCCGGGGCCCCTGGGAGCGCTAGCAGGTCGCTGTGTTTTCTGGGTGAAGCTGGCACACCTTCCAGGTTTAAAAAAAAACAACAACAACACAATTATCTCCGGAGTGATTGCTCAGCACGTTTTCCCTGATTTCCCACTGATTCCACGGGAAAATAATTTGGCTGCTCCGAGTATTTGTGCGTGCAGCAGCGAGCGTGCAGAGGAGGCTTTTGGCAGACGCTGTAAGTGCTTGGCACGGAGCTCGTTCTAAGTTTGTTTGGGGCTTTTGGAGTTTTCTTGAAAAAAAAAAGGAGGACGGCATCGGTGTGAAATAATCCACAAGATCCACTATCAGATTCCTTCACCGGGGAAATGGATACTTCAGTACGCCCGTCTGAGCATTTTCAGTCTGTAATCGAGTCCCCAAAGTTGTATTTACTGACAGAAAATCGGAGAATATTTCCACCTGGTTGCAATAAAAATACAACAGTTTCAACTATTTTATGAAGTCAATTTCCTTTTTATTGAATTTTAAAGTTGGACGTTGGAATGAATCCACCTCAAGGTCCATTTAGCAGCTGTTTCTGTACCTTTCAATCCCATCCCATGGTCATCAGCGGGTTGAGTGACTAGACATGAAAGCAAAAGTGGACTAGAAGGCCACAACGTTCCTTTTCTTGTTTGTCGCTTTCTCCCGGAAACCAGTTGATTTGAACCTTTTTGGGGGGGTTAAAAAACTGGGGAAAGAAAATCTAAAAGATTTGTTTTGAAGAAAACATTCATGGGAACATTTTTAATGGAAGTAAAACCGTCGGCAGTCACGAACACTCGTTTGAGTTCTGGAAAGATCTCCGTCCCCTGAACCCTAATTTCAATCCTTCCCCTCTCACAGACTTGAGCCCAAAGACTGCTCCCATTCTCCCCCCATGTGTGTTTTCACTGTGCGGTCAGCGATCAGCTGTGTGCATGTTCACACTGAGCTCCCTTCAGTCCAAGAGGAAGAAAAAAAAGTCGCTGCTGTAGTCGCCGTGTTTGCGGTTTTATTCGGAGGTGGACGCTCAGTCGGGAAAAGCTCTGGAACTGGGCACGGACTGAGAAACCCTGAGTGAGGTTTGCGTTTGAATAAACTGGGGTTTGGCTGCTTGTCACAGAGCATTTGTGGTTGGCAAGTCTTGAGAATATGTTGGTTTTGGATTTTGTCTTTTGCTAAATTTAGCTTTTGTATTCGCCTCGAGAATGTTAAAGCCTTTTGAGTGTTCGACTTAGTTTCTTGAGAGGAAGACCCCTCCTCTCTTCCTCCCCCCTGGTCTGGCCGAAGGAGGATCGTGTTTCTTCCTGCCTCTTATTTAAGACAGCGGAGCTCTTCTGGAGCGGCGGCGTTGATTAAAAGGCCCCGTGAAGCTCGGACCAACCTCAGGGGCCGGCAGGACCGGGGGCGTGGCCTGTCAGGACGCCAAAGAGTTGGTAATTAAATTCATCCCCCCACCGCTCGGGTGGAAGGGCCCCCCCCCCTTCTGAGGACTGAGGAGGTGTTGCCAGCGGAAACCGCAGGGCACCACCAACCATTTATTATTTAATCCTGTGAGTGTTCAGCAGCGGGACGTAAAACCTGAAAAGACGTGAAGGCTGAAGTTGGTTTCAGCTTGGTGTTGCGTTGAGTTTGGTTTGTGTTCCTCTTCGTCTCTGCAGTTGTGTTTCTCTTGAAGAGATTCTGTGGGCTGAAGTCCCGTCTGCGGACAATTCTTTTCTAATATCTTGGCGTCTGGACTCTGATTTGTCCCGCCTCTCACACTATTTCTTGTCCTACCAGGTGTTTTTAGTGTGTAAATCTAGGAAGCATGTGAACCCTGGTCTCTGGGGTCCAACCCCACCATATTTGGTCATTTCGAGACAAAAAGGTGGTCGTTAGGTTGAAAAGTGAAAGTTCTTTTAGTCGGTAAACGGTTTAACTCATTGATTAAGTAAAACATCATTCTGTGGTTTGAGTTTCCACGTCACCTTTAAAAAAAAAAGTATTTTAAGACCTTTTCTAGACTAAATGATGAATGAATGGATCATAAACGACGATGACGATAATTCCTGTGTGCGTCTTTGATCTAGGTGTGAAAGTGGATCGTAATGGTGTCGTTTGAATGGATGTTAAAAATCAGATCTGACTATCCGGCCCTGCACTTGTCCAGCTGGAAATTTAGCAAACAGCCGAATAAGAAGTAGCTGCTGGCTGTGTTAACAGGTGGAGCTTTTCAAATGAACACACCCTCACCATACACTACAGTCAACCATGAACACACACACACACACACACACACACACACACACACACACACAGCAGCCCTCCATTCATACGTCTGAGCAGTTGCTGTGTGTGTGTGTGTGTGTGTGTGTGTGTGTGTTCTCAGGAACAAGTTAGGTGGGTCAAAGGTCAACCTTCCTCCCCCACCCCTAACCGATTTACGAGCTCACCCTCGGCAGCAGCAGCAGCGGGTGTCACCACCGCAGGAACGCTCAGCACGTGTCGAGAGGTCGGAGGTCACAGCGTGGAGGCCGTGACCCCTATCATCAGGCCATTTAACCTCTAGGATACCCCCCTCATTAACAACACACACACAGGGGGGCGTGGTCAGGTTGGCTGGTTGGCGGCGTGCGGCCCCCGCACTGGAACAAAAGGTTGGAAAGGGTCGACGGCGGCACTTGGGCCCCTCTGCGCCTCGTGATTAAGAACCACCACAGCCGGACATAAAGACGTTAACGTTTATTACGGACGAGATAATATTTATGTGCGCAGTAAAGTCAATTAAAGATAATTAGAGAGATGGAATCATAAAAGTTTGATAGAATGAGTTTTGCATTAAAGTCAGTGGCTCCGCGGCGGATCACTTCACAGAGGTGGTTTCAGTCCGATGACGTCTTCCTATTTAGCATTTAGCTTGAGAGGAGGAAGACTTTTGGAGAGAGGGAGTGGAACCAACGATCTTCTCTTAAAGAAACTCCTCAGAGTCTTTGATACCTTTTTCTTTTCTTTCTTTCTTCCTGCAGCTCCTTTGTTTTCTAGTGATGGAAGACGCATTCAGGTCCTTTACTTATACCGTAGTATTAATCTGCTGATATTCTATATATTATGTTATATGTTTTGCGGTAGCGACTAAAATAGGCTTAGCAGCCTAGAGAGAGACAGAGTAAATAAATAAAATGTAACACTGTGATGCTTCATATATACACTCTTATCACAGCGTAGGAAAACACATTGGCATCACCAGATGAGTGACAACTTTGTTCGGCTCATTTTCTGTAACCAGTGAAGTAGCATTAAAGCATGGTGGAATCAGCATCTAGCTCAAGCTAGCTAAAGTGAGCTAGCTGCTGATTCCACCTGCGTTAATGCTACACTGATTACAGGAAAGGAGCCGAACAGCGGGCCGGGGGCTAACGCCTCACTACTAGCAGCTCTGGATAAGGACACGGTAACTAGCTGACTAGCTAACTAGCTAACTAGCTGACTAGCTAACTAGCTAACTAACCAGTCTCCGGAGCTGCGTTGGCTCTCTTCCAGGCAAGGCCAGAATAAACTGTATTTTATAACATGGCTTTATTGTTATATCTAAAGCGACTAAATATAATAATATAGTACTTACAGCCATCATTTAAATGTACATGAGTGAAAATTCTGTAAAGTATGTCCTCAAGTAGAGGTATAATGTATAATCAGATCAAATAAGATAGAACTTTATTTATTTAATTAAAGATTACAAAAGAACAATGGAATACAAATATATAAACATAAATGAACAACAGCATAACAATTATTTTAAACATTAAATAATGTGTTAAATTGTTTAAAATGAATAATAATGACAGCATTGGAAAATAGAACACAGTAGCAATACGAGTAAGGTAAATCAATGAATTAAAATAAAATAAAAAAGTAAAATACAACAACAATGATTAAAATACAAAGTGTATAAAAAAGTGATACTAACACCAGTGCTTGATGAAAACTAAAATAAAAAAGTAATATTGAGTATGATATTGAGAAGAACAGAAATAAGAAAAAAAAGTCTGGAGAAATGCTACGTTCCAACACCGTCACTTCTTGTGTTTTCTGCCTGTCGATTTCAAATCTTAAACTCTGCCTTCATTTATTAGGTTTGAATAAACTTAACTCAATATTATTTGGACGTGGAAGTGTTTCTGTGGCTTCATCTCACGGGTCCCTGAAGAGAGCTTCTCCGGCAGACAACTGGAGGATATCATGTGTCGCGTGAGATAACCAGGGTCCAACCTACAGAATGTGAAGGTTTTCAGTTCACCTTACACGACCTGCAGGGCTAATACTACGCAAACAGCAAGCGTGCGTCACAGTGTGTGTGTGTGTGTGTGCGTGTGTGTGTGTGTGTGTGTGTGTGTGTGTGTGTGTGTGTAAAGACGTCTGACCCACTTCCATCCGTCCTCCTGAGCTCTTAAAGAGATTTGGAGCTTCGTCTCTGAACTCGTTGCTGTAGCTCCGACCAGCCGACCCCTGAACTGATTTGCGTGCCCTGCACACACTCATGTAAACACACACACTCATGCACAAGAAACACACAAACCTCTGGTTTAACCTCTGCTGCTCCAGCATTGACATGTCCGTCAATTTACAACAAGTTCAGACTCTCTGAGCTTTATTTTGAAATTATTGCGATATCAAATAAGCAGTTCCATGAAGGAGCAGAAAGAAATGGTCCCGACATTAGAGCAATTAGTGTCGTAGCCAGAAATGCAGCCGGACTCACTGCTTTTACTTCCTGCTGTTTCCCCGAGCTGGAGGCTCAAGAGCTCCCTCCATAAAGAATACGTCAGAAACTCAAAAGATTTATGGAGTGGAGGGCTGGGCATCGCGATCGCCACGTGCAGAAAAGTGAAAAGTCAAAGAAAAGGAAAGTTGCAACAGAAGCAAGCCAACACAAAATGGCTAAATATGGAAATGGCAGCTTTTAATTTGCAGCTCCATAAATCCGTTAAATGTAGTGAAGCAAAACCTCTTTGAAACTGTCGGTGCAGCTGAGGCTCAGCGCGAGCGGGACGGAGATGTGTAAAAGTGATGTAACGTAAAAAATCATTCAGTGCAAACGTTGCAGGCTTTTATTTTTTTAGAGGACGATTTCTTATTAAGATCTTGCCATGTCTGAAGTCGCAGAAATAATAACTGCCTGTGGACAGTTTTTTGTGGCTTTAAATGTCTTTGTTTGTTAGATGAAACAGTAACAGAGAAACAGTAACAGAGAAAACGAAAAACGTTGAGGGTCTGAGGAAGAACAGTCAAAGGTAGCAACTTGTGTGTGAGTGTGTGTTCCTCGTACTGTCGC
>JBAMJR010000361.1:572500-577500 GCA_038501785.1 Myoxocephalus aenaeus
CGGGTCTAGTCCCAGTCTGCTCAGAGTCCGACCAACAAGAGTCACACCATGAACAAGCACCCAATCCAGGACTCGGTATCGGTATCAATACATGGATGGATGGATAAAAGAATGGATGGATGGATAAAAGAATGGATGAATGAATAAGTGGATAAAATATAATGGATTGATGGATAAAAGAATGAATTGATGGATGGATAAAAGGGATGAATGGATGGATAAAATAATGGATGAATGGATGGGTTGATAAAAGAATGGATGGATAAAAGGATGAATGGAAGGATAAAAGAATGGAGGGATGGATGGATGGATGGCTGGACGGTTAGATGGAAAAATTGATAGATAGATAGATAGATAGATAGATAGATAGATAGATAGATAGATAGATAGATAGATAGATAGACGGATGGATGGATGGATGGATAAATGGATGATAGACAGATTGATCCATCCATGGCTCACAAGCCAAGATATTCAGACTATTACTCTAGTATCCGTCAAATTCCCCCAAATACTGGATCCTACGTTTCCCACAATGCAACTGGACAACTGGAGTCTTTTCTCAGTCTGAAGGAGAAAGCTGGTCTGTGCTGTGACGTGCCGTTACAAAGCAGACAGTGTGATGTTGTGTCCTGTCCCTCAGTAATGGATTCCACACCTTTTGTGTGTTGCCTCTGTGTTGCCTCTCTGTGTGTGTGTGTGTGTGTGTGTGTGTGTGTGTGTGTGTGTGTGTGTGTGTGTGTGTGTGTGTGTGTGTGTGTGTGTGTGCTCGCCCGGGTCGCCAGCTCGTTAGCGGTGTGTGATCGGTGCGTCCGACTCCTCCGCAGGCGGCCCCTGGCGGGGGCCCTCCGTCTCATTCACGCACTTAAAGCAGAAAAGTGTTTTCAGAGACGAGACAAAAGCTCCACTTGATTAAGCCGCGCAAGTGTCTGGGAACGTGGGCCCCGGTGACCGAGCTAATTGGTAAAAACCTCCCCTCCTCCGTCCCTCACCCCCCTCACCCCACCCCCGGGGTCTCCCACACTTAAAAAAAACCCCAACAACTCCTTCATTGTTTTTGCTTTCTTTACTCTTTACTCGCTCGCCGTTCCCGCTCCTCTTCTCTTGAATCGCAGCACAATCTTAATTACTGTGGAGCCGCTGTGTGAGGAGACGCAGCTCTGAATGGTGACAGGGGAGAGAGGAGGAGAGGAGGAGAGGAAAGAGGAGGAGAGGAAAGGAAAGGAGAAGTTATTTTTTTCTCCCCAGTCTCTCAGAGACTTAAACTCAGTTTATCAAAGCCTTACATCGCATTACTGGGGTGTTATTTATGCAAATGTTCTACTCTCATGTTCTACTCTCATGTACTACTCTCATGTACAACTCTCATGTACTACTCTCATGTACAACTCTCATGTACTACTCTCATGTACTACTCTCATGTACTACTCTCATGTTGCGTGACACCGCAGCCGATTGTGGTTGTCATGATCGACTCATCCCTCCGTTCAACGATTCGTCGTTTGGTCTATAAAACATCATTCCAAAACGTTCTGTATTAGAGAACTTTCTGTATTATTATTTTTGCTTCAAAAAAAGAAAAGAAATGAATACATTTCCTGTCGAATGACTAATTGTCGCAGCTTCAAATGCGACCTTGGTTGGATAACTTTGTGTTTGCAGTAACGGTTCAACCAGGTTGCACCTTTGTTTCTGCTTTTGTCTGCGTTGTTTTTTCCAGAGCCTTGGTTGGACTCTAACAAAGGAGTCTGTTCTGAGGTTGTCTGTTCTGAGGTTGTCTGTTCTGAGGTTGTCGGTTCTGAGGTTGTCGGTTTGAGGCGTTAGTGCCTTGCTCTGACTCACCTGCTGCTGGTGTCATCACAGAGAGCGCTATCTAACACACACACACACACACACACACACCATCAGCTGTTTGACCCTGCTGACCTCTCACTCCCGCACCATAGTGCCTTGGAGCAAGGCAGTCCTCTCTCTCTCTCTCTCTCTCTCTCTCTCTCTCTCTCTCTCTCTCTCTCTCTCTCTCTTCCCCCCTGTCCCTGTAGGACAAACAAACAGGACTCTGATGATAAGAGCATAGATCGTCCCCGCTGACGGACGGGGTTTCCAAAGGATGACAGCAGGGGTCGACCGCTCGATGGCCACACACACACACACACACACACACACACACACACACACACACACACACACACACACACACACACAGGAATCTCTCTCTCTCTCGCTCTCTGCACACACATTCCCTCCCTCCCCTTCTCTCCCCTCCCCATAACCCCCTCTGCGGCTTCCTGCTAATTAAATTCCTGTGCTGTCCATTAGACGGATAGAGTGAGCGGGACTGCTGACTCAACACAGGTAGGGCCGCTCCTCGCCGTAATGGCTCGAAGAGCTCGAGTGCCCGAGCAATTCATTTGGCCGCCCCGTTTTACACATCCCTGGGTCACCGCCGGCTTTCAAGGGTGCAGGGGGAGGAAGAGGAGGAGGAGGAGGAGGAGGGTTATAAGCTAATACCGTCAAAACGCTTTAGTTCTAAAACGGACACTCTGCAAGGCTGTGTCCTCTAAAATGTACTGACATGCTCTTTTACTGGGCGCTCGCTCTCAGCTGCAGGACTCAACCTGTTCACTTCCTGTCTCACTGGTCGGATATCTGTTGGGTAGCTCTTGAAAATGTTTGACATTAGCGTGGATGCGATACTGTCTCGGCCTCAACAAGTCCTCGGGGGTTTGCCCTTTACCTTTCAGAATGACTGGCATAGGCGATAGGCGGCAACGGTATTGAACTTCACGTTCCTCTCTAGTGTCAGTTTCAGACCGGGGTGGAGGCGGAGCGTCGATATTCGCTCGTCACACTCATAGTGTATTTTCAAATTGAACTTCTGTCTTGACAGGGAATTTAACAAAACTATGTAGTTAGGTTAAGGAAAAGAGCTTTTTATGATGCTAACTGGACTGACTAATGGCTGACTAACGGATCATGTGACTAGAAACTCATGTGTTAACGACTCGTGACCTCAGAGCCTCAGTCACTAGAAATTCAAGTGACTAGTAATACTAACGACTCACATGAATACCAAGCGACTAACAACGCACGTGACTAGCAACTCACATGACTAGCGACACAAATGATTCACGTGACTACTAACTCATGTGACTAGCGACACATTCGACTCAAGTGAATAGCAAATCATATGACTAGCTACCCAAACAACCCACGTGACTACCAACGTATGTGAGTGACTATACCACAGATGTCTCACGAGACTAGCAACTCAGGTCACAAACGACTCACGTGACCAGCTACATTTGTTTGAATAGCGACGCTAATGACACGTGACTAGCGACCCACGTGACTACCGACAGAAACGACTCACAAGTGACTTCAAAAAACACGTGATCAACATCCTTTTTACAGACATATGTCGGCCATTACTGAGGCTCGACACGAGGTCACTGCATCTGAAAACAAGCAGAACACATCCCACACCGTGCTCAAGGGCACTGCAGCAGGAAACACTGAGACAGTCCAGCAGTGGAAACGCAGCACTGACACGGACCAGAAACAGAGATCAGTCTTTAAACCAAACCCCAGGCAGCTGTGAGCGCACATGAGGTCAGACTGATGCTGATAGAAACATCAGAGCGTCTCTGAGCTGTAAACACTGGAGGAGAAGCTCCATGAGTTTATTTTTGGTTTATGAAGCGTTTAATTAGCTTCAGCTAACATCCTAGACCGATACACCCGACTGATACCATGCAGTCGTATGCTTCACAGTATTTAAAGCAGAACTGACCAATAAACTTCTTTAATGGGGAAATGTTGTATATATATTTGACTTGTCCCTTAATCTCAGCAAATGTAAAATAAGTCTCCCTTAAACTTCTCAGTTTAATGCTTCAAATGTACCGTAACTTGCACATAAAAGCCCCTAAAATACACAAATATGTATTTATTTATATGTAACATTTACTTTTAGTTTTGAGTGTATAAATGATCAGATTCAGTTTCACCTTAAGCTCAATAAGACGAGGTGAAAGGATTTTCAAAGTCCACAAATCCACCAAAGCACGCAGGATTATGTTGCAGTATTGTGAGTTATACTTGTATGTCCGCATCACACATTGTGTGCACTCCATAAAGTGGATTCACGTGGAATGAAAGCCGCATTTTGAAGGATTTTGAATGTTGTCCCGTAGGTAAATCTGTGTCGCCTCCCGTCCCTCCTGTCTCCTGTCTCCTGTAACTTCACACCCTTCATCCCGAGGGGGTGCGCTCGGTGCCTGTATGCAAGACGCAGCAAGTACTATTTAGGAAGTGACAGCTAATAAACAATGAAGAATTTACGCCAGCGCTGCAGGACGGACAGACAGGAGGACGGATGGAGGGAGCGTGCTGACTGGACGCTTATGACGCCTCTGTCACGCGACGGAGACACTTTCTATTCTCATCTAGAAAGCCTGAACGCCGACAGAACCACGGAGCCCCGAAGTGGTCCTCCAGCGTTGGTTTGTCCTCCAGATGAAGTCAGGGGACTGTGTGATGGACTCTCTTCAGTACAAACATTGGGCAAGAAGAAAAATAGGAACAGATCGCCTCGGAAGTGTTTGTCGGAAAAGTCGTCTTCACTCATTTTCCAATCAACCAATCATAGAGCTTCAGATTCAGCTTTTTAGACATTTGAATCAAGTCATTTTGATCAATTTTGGAGCAATTCAGCAATACATGGGGCGCCGTTTAGCACCCGCTCTCCCTGCCGTTGGAGCGGACGCTGAGGCTCATGGGTAGCGTAGTACAGTCTTGTATTTCCAGAGGTTTTCTTGAAAAGTGAATCATGATCTTTCTTTTTTAAATGATAATATGGCTAGAGTTGTGTGTGTGTGTGTGTGTGTGTGTGTGTGTGTGTGTGTGTGTGTGTGTGTGTGTGTGTGTGTGTGTGTGTGTGTGTGTGTGACATCAGAACATCATCTATTGGTCGGCTGTTTGCTTTTCCCAGCAGCCCA
>JBAMJR010000361.1:582500-622500 GCA_038501785.1 Myoxocephalus aenaeus
GTTAGCAGACCGTGACAATCATTGCACTCACGACATTATATAATATGCTAATGCTCGCTGTATAATTCATGCCATAATACATTACAAAGAAGGTAAATTGCTGATTGTGGTGTAAGAGGGGAGGATGAGGAGGGAGTGGAGCCATTCTTCATCGCTAACAGCCCGACAACAACAGAGCGGATCTTCCTCCAAGTTCTCCATTATGCCTAATAATGGCCAATCATCTCCCCCTCTCTCTCTCTCTCTCTCTCTCTCTCTCTCTCTCTCTCTCTCTCCCCCACTGCGTCCCTCCCTCGCTCCACCTCGCCACATGATATTTAATCTGTCATCTTTGTTTTCAACACACACAGTGCAAGCTGTTGCTGGCAGGGCCTGTTAGGGCCCAGGGCCCATCTGGAGAGCGGACACAGTCTTTTTCTTTCTGCGTGCATTGTTGTCTGTTGTTGTTGTTGTGTGTGTGTGTGTGTGTGTGTGTGTGTGGTTTGTCCTGGGGAGGGTAAGCAGCGCGGCGTGCGATGCGTTCACTCCCTCCGTCCTCAGCAGGCCTGGTGGGTGCAGCTGCAGGACGTCACCACGAAATAAATGGACTGTCAGAAATCCTGTGAGAGCCGACTGAGAGGAACATTTTACAATTGACTGGAAGATTATCTCAAAGTACATGTGGGCAGATTGTTTATAGACATGAAACTGGAGGCAATGGCTGATATAAAGACTTGAAAAATGGCAAAAACATTTATCCCACGACTTAAAAATACTCCCATACTTGTAAAAGGTCTGCGTTCCAATTAGAAAAGTACCACGGTGTTGGCGCTGCACTTCTGGACTGAGACTTTCACACATAATCCTCAAGTGTTTCAAGCAGCGCTGAAACGATCAGTAAAGTTGATTGATAGGAAAATGTATCGTCTCATTTACTTTTCAAGCGTGATTGCCAAGAATGTGCAGGTTCTAGCCTTCTCTTCCAAAGATAAATCTGAAATATCGGATTCCACGTGTGATTGAGAGAGACCTGTCCACACTCATATTATAGTAGATTTCTTCCGTAAAATAACTGGCGGGCAACATCAGCCCCTGAAGAATCCTGTAGATAGTTCTGACAAAGACAGATTGAGCTGAGGTCTCACCGCTGCTTCACACATCTTTGGTCTGTTTATGTTATCAAATAAGCTGATTATTGACCTCGGTTTCTAAAAAACGACGTTTCTATTTCCTGAAGTTATCGTTCAACAGATACGAGGTTTAGTGTTTTCTTCCAGCTCAGATGGAAGGAGACAGGATGTACCTCACCCCCTCCCTCCTCCCTCCATTCTCCCTCCCTCCCTCTGCCTCGCCACGCGATCTCACCTGTAATTAGTCTGATGTGTTAACGGCTGTCATCCTCGTCGTCACGTAAATTAAACGCGTGTCTTCGCTACCCACACACACACACACACACACACACACACACACACACACACACACACACACACACACACGCACACACACCGGAGGTCCAGCGGTGACGGGCAGCTCTGAGCTGATTACGTTTTTTTTTTCCTCCACTTTTTGTCACTATTGATTGAGGAAAAAGGAACCAAAGTGATTGCGACTCTATAATCACTTCAGGCTTTCAATTAAAAAACGGCAAAGAAAAAAAAAGAAAAACATGTCTGTCTGAGAGTCCCTAATCAGTGTGTGTGTTTATCATTGAGCATCTGTGTGTGTGTAACCTGGCTTTAATTGTCCCCGCAGTCCTCTTCAGCTTCATTATCGCGGTCCTCAGCGCTCCGTATTTAAAGCAACACACGCGCACCTGTCTCATCCGAGGCCTGCCAGGTAGCGCTCACTCCCAGGTTGTCGCTCCTCCACTAGAGCCTCTGCTCTGGGCTCTGATGTGCACGGCATCGGCTCAGCACAAACTACGTGTTCCCAATTCTTCACATGCAAACATGCATTTAAGGAAATTTAGGCTCCTTAGTTCCTCGAAGGTTTAGTTGAAAACTGGTTAAAGAGGACTCTAAACGCCCCACATTACAATTTGACTCTATTCAATATTTGTGTTGAAACATTTAGTTATTTGTCGCTTTCATCCACATCCTAATAGTGTGCTCAGTTGTCCTCATGACGTTGCCATGTTTCTTTATTTTGGATGGTGGTTGAAGGTAAGAGAGCAGGTTGGGTTTACGGTTTCAGACGCTGACTGGGGGAGAAATGCCCCACGAGAAGCCAACATATGTACAAAGAAGTTTGGTTTGTCGAGGCTCTTTAGCTTCTTCACAGTGGTTCAGGGCTGTGATTGGTGGAGAGCCAGCAGGGAGTCCAGCCTTTCTGTGGAAGTATCACCAGTGTTTGTGTTGTCGTGTGTTTCCTTCAGGCCGCCTGCGTTCAGTCATTATAGAGAGTTGAAGCATGCCGTTACAGCACACACACACACACACACACACACACACACACACACACACACACACACACACACACACACACACACACACACACACACACACACACACACACGCATAAGGCTTCATTATGAGGCAATGCCAAGTCTTTGTGAAATGTTAAGATAGCCATGCTTCATTCATCAGGTCTAATCACACACATACACACCACACACACACACACACACACACACACACACACACACACACACACACACACACACACACACACACACACACACACACACACACACACACACACACATGCTGATGTCAATATCCTATTATCTGTAAATGTGCATACGTGTGTGTGTGTGTGTGTGTGTGTGTGTGTGTGTGTGTGTGTGTGTGTGTGTGTGTGTGTGTGTGTGTGTCTGATAGTGCTGGCGCCGTATGAAGAGAGACCCTCCGGCTGCAGCCTCTCCTGCTGGGCTGTGAAACTTTAGAGGCATACGTGACAAAACACACTCACACACACACACACACACACACACACACACACACACACACACACACACACACACACACGCGTTGAGCACATGTTTCCCAGTGCACATATAGGTGGTTACACATGCACTCAGTAACCTCTGACAGAACATTACTTTTGCTGGGTGTGTGTTGACTCTTTCTCCTCTCTTTCCTCCATTTCCCCTCCCGTCTTTTCCTCTTCTTCTTCTTTTTCTTCCTCTAATCCCTCTCTTCCTCTTTCCTCACCTCCTTCTGCCCTCCTCCTCTTCCATTCTCCTCACTTTCTCCTCTTCTTACATCCCGCACCTCTCTTGTTTTTACTTGCGATCGTCCTCTACTTCCTCCTCTTCCTCCTTTCCTCTTCCTCTTCATTCCCCTGTCTGTTGTCTTCTTCCTCTTCCTCTCTTTTCCCTCGCCTCTTTCTGGCTGACCGATGTAAATGTGTGTGTGTGTGAGCCAGGTGAGGCTGATGCCGGCGAAGAGGTCGACCCGGCTGTGTTCAGGTGGCTCAGTGTCTCCACACCTGCTCTTTAATTACCTGGACTCCGCTGGGTGTCCACGCCATCCGTCCACCTGGAGGACGCGCAAAGACGACCACAGCAGTCTGCATTTAGTCCTCACGCGTCCCTGAACTCACGGTCGCCTTTTGTCGCACGACGAGTTCTGTTTCGAACATTTGAAACGAGTTTCCTTCCAGAGCTGTGAAATACCACGAACAAACAAAAGAGTTATGTCAACACTCAGCTCTTCGTTTATTCACGGCTTCACTCCGTTCGCTTTTGCTTCACCGTGTTTTAAAATGAAATGAAGTCACAGTAGTTAAACTCATAATTTGCTGCACATGTTTCAAATACAAAAGCCTGGCAGGGAGAAGGAGGGATTGTGCTGCTTTGAGCTGGAAGCCTTTTTAATGGGAAACGGGACAAACAAAACTTGCATTGTGAGAGAGAAAAAAACGCCGTTTTGGACGTTCCCCCTCTGCAGCGGACGGGAGAGCTTCCTCTCTTCCGGTCCTCCCCTCGGCGTCCCGGTGTGGGATGACACAAAACAAACCGGGTTGACGTAATGATGTTCTCCCATTGGCCGACGTGTGTTTTGGTGTTTTGGTGCTGAAGTCCCTGCTGACCGGGTCTGATTGCAGAGACAGACAGAGCGAGCGAGACCAGGGGCTCACGCTGTGGGCCGTGTTGACATTCCAGAGGCTCTCGCACCATTCGGTTTGAAGCGTCTGAATCCGCCCGCACACTCGTAACGCCGAACTCCGGGCCATCGCTGCCCTTCATGGTGCATTGCATAGCAGAGAGGAAGGGAGGTGTCCATGTGTGTGTGTGTGCAGACAGTGCCCTCATAAATAATTCCACTCCATATTGCTTTTAAACGATAGCATCCCACGGCTGGCCCGCCGCGGCGTGCAGCGAGCCCATAAATGATACTGTCAGGGCTAATACACGGCTTCCATTATTAAGGAGGCGTGGAGCGCCGCGCCGCACCCTCCGCCTCTCCCGGGGCAGCGGCCGCGGGGCCGGCCCTGCAGCCCTGCAGTCTTAATCACCAGCCGGACAGGCCGAAGTGGATTCTTTCCGGAGCGCCTCCGCAGCGCCGCCGCAGAGCAGAGCCACGGAGAGAAATCTACCCATAACCCCCATCTGCAGAACGCCGGCCGGCTGGTTAGATGGATGAGCGGCCGAGCTGAGCCCAGCGTTCCCCCGCTGCTCCCCAGAGGAGCGGTGACTCGGCAGAATGTGTCGCAGGCCCGGCCCGAGGGAGCAGCGGGGCGGAGGCGTGACCGACTGCTACGCCACAGCACGGCGGCCCACTACCCGGGTGTAGGGCGGATTCTGCTGCACGGGTCTGGATGCCACCTGGAGGTCTGCATGGGTCCACGTGACCAAGACTTGAGCCGGGTCCAGATAATATTCCTTTGTATTGTCAACACATCTAATAACCAAGTGGATCCAAGCGGACATGACTTATGTTGGCAATAGTTGTCTCTGATGTTACTGAGGCTTAGGACCCTTTAGAGATACAGAGACCATAAAGCAGGGGATGCTTTAGGGCGGGCTTACTGCGGTTGAAAGTCGTTGACAGAGCCGTATACGGCGTCTCTACGTTACTCCTCATCAGTCCTAATATGGTCACTTCTCTTCACAAATGCCAAACTCAAGGCTTTAAAACATCAGTCCACAAAGTCCACTTCTGATCTCCAGTCTATGGTTCTCACTGTTCTCAGGTCCCTTCAGGATCTGTGCTAACTGAGCAACATTCAAACTCAAGTCTGCTTGACTCGACTGGTTCCCTACCTGTTTGGCCGAAAAAACTTTAAAAAAACATCCAAATGTATTCTTTAAAACTCAAAAAAGTCTAAAATGATCCTGAACCAGTCTGAAATAAAGAAGCCAGCTGACCAACGGTCTAATCGAGTCCTAACCCAGATCATCGTCACAACCTTGTCTTGTTTAACCCACGAAACCAAAGTGCAAATTATAGCGTAAATCCCAGAGTTCACAAACTCAAAGTCAAACTCCTGCAACATAATCCTCTCATTGTGCCGAAATGTAATCTCACATGAGACCGTCGGTGGAGGACAGGGTGCAGGCTTTTTAAGATTCTGCTGCACATCACTGCTGGAGGGAGAAACAGAGCGGTGAGGAGGAGAGTCCTGGGGGAGGAGGAGGAGGAGGAGGAGTGATATTTTTAGGGGGTTCCAGGTCCATCACTGCTCCACACACACCAGAAGCTACTTCCTCAACACCAATTAATCCCCGTGTGCTTTCTACGTCTTTATGACAACCAGAGGAACTCTCCATCTTCCCTCTCCTGCAGGAACGAGTAAGAAAGAAAGGGGGTAAAAGGGGGAAGGAATAAAAAGGTGGAGGATAAACAAATAAGCTACTGAAATGTTTCGAGAGACGAGTGAGAGGAGGAGGAGAGTAAAAAAAAAAAGAAAGAAAAACGTCCGGTCCTCGAGAGGCGTGCCCTCTTGCGACCTCCATGCATCGCCGCGGTCCGATTCTCCTCCACAACTGATGCATTAAGGAGCCTGTGTGCTTTATGTGAGCGCAGCCGCGAGCCACGGCGGCTAGCGAACCTCTGCTCTGCACCAGGAAACGCTTTGGGGATCTCTCTCTCTCTCTCTCTCTCTCTCTCTCTCTCTCTCTCTCTGCAGCCACGGCCCTCGCTCTCCCACGGACTCTGGGAGGCCGTTTTTTTTTTCTTCTTTTTTTTTTTTCTTTCTCCAGTCGCTGGGATAACAACCGCTAAGCTTCCAGCAAGCCAGAGAGGCCCACTGCTGCCTCCACTTCACTCTTTTTTCTTCTCCTTCTTACAAACACAGACGAGGAACTCGGGCAGATCGTCTCTCGCTTTGTTTCGTTTGTCTCCCCGTCTGTCCTCTCGGTCCGTCCGTGTCATTCTCGCGGGCCCGGCCTCCCGTCTCCATTTAACTTATCTTTAAAAAAAGATTAATTCTGGTAAAGTCCCTCTTTTTTTGGGGGGCTCCAGCTGCTTGTTTAAGTGTCTCTTGAGCAAATATTCGCCCCCTTTTTCCCCTCCAAGCGTTTCAGCCCCTTTGTCCTCTGTGTTGCGGTGTGATAAAAGGTTGCACTAGGTGGCCGGGCATTTGATTTCTCCGTATATAAAACCTGCAGTTCAAAGTAATAACCCCCCCCGCACTCCCCACCCCGTCCCGTCCCCTGCTCCGTCCCCCTGCACGCATGTTTGATTGCGAGGATTAGTAAGACAAAAGGCCCAGCGGCAGTTAGCGGCGTCCTAATGAAACACCGCAACAGATAAATGAGCGCGCCGGTGTTTCCCTGCTCCAGAGTGACCGCCCCCCCCGCCAGGATTAAGTGGACTCCCCCTGTTTCTTTTGTGCCTTCGTTTCCCAGCAGCACAATCGAGCCCTGAGTCAGCGGGCCAAACAGCGAAGAGCCCCCCACACACCCCTCCTCCTCCACCTTCCTCCACCACTTTCTTTTTCTGTGGTATTTTCTCAGTCCGGCTCCAGTCCTCCTCCCCTCCCCCCTCGGCCTCCCCCCGGCTCTGTAATTAATTTGGAAAACAGTTTGCCTCCATTCATTCTCGGAGGGAAGTGAATAAGTTAATGGTGTTGGTAAGGTGGGACAGGTGGTGATGTGAACCGCGGCCGATGGCTTGATGACAAAATAAATTCAAAATAAATCAGCGCGACGGCCGCGGCGTGAGAACCAATAAATAGGTGAGTCTCAGGGTCTGTTGACGTCTGGCCTTTAAAATGTTGCCGTGGCTTGAACAAATATCTATTCTCATTGGAAAACAAATTTCCCGTTTTGGGGGTTTATGTTACGGTAGGGTTCAGGGAATGTTTTTTGATTACTTAAAGAGTCTTGACAGAAATATATCCAGATTAATGAATGATGATGTTGTGATTGCAGAATAGAAACAAGAACAAGCCAGATGTTTTAGCTGCTAACTAAGTACGCTAAACAACTGGATGAAACCACAGACCGACTGTGTGACGTCAGTGGAAAAGAAAACATGTTCAGCTTCGGCCTATTAAAGCAATCAATTCATACTCACCACTCATACGATTGGGTCTGATTACCTACACCAAAGCAACACTTCTGTAAGCAGTCTTATGTGTTCGCTCTTTTCTTGGAAATAAGAAATTCAGCATTTAAAAAAGCCCATAAAAAAACTACTTTATCAATTAGAAAAATCGTAGTCGACTAAGAGCAAAACAACCGATTAGTTGACTTAGCGACTAAGAAGAGGCAGCCCTGGTATGTGTATATTCGGCTTCTTTAGGAGGTAAACACATACTGTAGATCTCAAGTACTACATGGCAAAACCATCAGACAATATTGTTCACTCAAACTTACTGTAATTTTGATTTCCAGAGTTCTAATATGACCATGAAGACAACAAATGTCCAGTGTACATACATGATAAATCTCATACTTCAAACATTTTAATCTGATAATTCCCCTTCAAAAGTATCTCCAGACGGCCCGTGATCTTTGGATTGTGTTTGAAAGTATCGACAGGGATGTTGAGCTTTGCGTGTTTGCAGTTCAACCACTTTGTTTGTTTTGTTGTTTGTGGATAAAGCATGTAACCCACCACACACACACACACACATGGACACAAGCCCTGAGGGGGTAAATGGTGGTATCGATAGAAACGAGGCATGCTGGGAGTTGAACATGGAGGTCAGTGTGCCAGCAGGGCCTGACTGAGCGACCTACATACACACCGCTCACCTAAACTGACCCCTCGGCGCCTACAGCTTCTACTTCCCTAACAATTTACTCTTGTAACATTTCCTTCTTTGTTTTACTTCTTCTTCTGTCTCGACACTTATCCATCTTTCTTTCTTTCTTCTCGCCTCTTCGATTCCCACGTTGTGGTCCTCATCCAACCGTTTAGCTGGAACTCACTGATGACGCGCCGTAGTTGTTTTGGCGCTTGTGAACTTCGCTGAAATGGTGAGAGTCTAAGTGTTTCACATGTTGAAAGGTGAAGCCCTGATGATGTGAACCAGATGGAAACATTCCTCATATTTCCTGAGTCTTGTTGTGGGCTTTTTCTTTGTCCACTTATGGGACTTATTTCCAGCCTGTTAGGAACCCATTTCTTGACCCTTTAAGAACTGAACTCTTTCCATCCCTTTTGAACCATAACGTGTTAATTAAGAACTCGTATCTGTTCCTATCCCCGATAAATGACTATCTGTCCCATTGGGAACTTACAGCATATTGCGTTGTCCTTCACCCTTGTCCCTGGTCATTTGTCGTCACCTCTACTCCTTGTGGTACTTGTTTCTGTCCATTCGAGGACTCAATCCCTTCAATCTCTGGAACTTTTATTTTTACTCTTTGTAAGTGTGTTTCAGCCCCACTTAGAACTTATCTCCGTCCTATCAGCAACTTGTTTCCGTCCCATTGGGGTCTCTGATTGGCCTGTAAAGGGATTCAGTGTTGTTCCTCTGGGTATTTGTTTCTACTGGCTCTTTGTGGACAGTTGTTTGGTTTAATTGGGTACTGATTTCTGTCCCATCAAGGACAAATGTCTGCCCCATCGGTGACTCTTTTCTGTCCAATCTTTATCGTCCCATCTGACACCCTTTTTGTTTTTTTAGGCACTTGTTTCCATTCTTTGTGTACTTTGTATGTCCCTGTGGAGATACATTGTCCCATCAAGGACTTTGATGGCCACACAACGATCCCACAGGACGTCGTCCTTATCAACGTCCATGGCGACACAACACCATTCCCTTCTTTCCACTCCTCCCTTCTCCCCAATTTCCCTCCCTCCATCATTCTCTCCTTCCTTGTCTTACCGCTCCTTGCTTCCCGTCCTCCCTCCTTTAACTGAAACTCTGATCAGAACTGACCTGATCCGCGGCGATGCCCCCGTCACTCCTCGTCATTATCGCTGCGATCTGAATTCGTCATACTCGATTCCTGCAGCCAAATAAGCACGTCTGTGGCGTTTTGGGGCTTAATCTCCCCCCACTGCTTATCTCACATACTTGTAGGAAGAGAGGCAGAGGGAGGAGGAGGAGGAGGAGGGAGGGAGGGAGTAGAAAGTATCAGAGCAACATAATACCGTCTTTGTTGGGGCGATGTGGAAAATGATCATCCCGTTGCGAAGCGTCTGTACAGCTGGATCGTTTCTGCAACTGTGCTATATCTGTCTGTCTGCTTGTCTGGCTGCTTGACAGACTGACTGCTTGACTTTCTGCCTGTCTCTCTGACTTTCTGCCTGTCTGTCTGACTTTCTGTCTGTCTTGACTGACTGTCTTTGTAGCCGCCGGGCTTCTGTTCTCTCCCCTTTCTGCCTTTTTCCCCTCCTCTTTTTCTTCATTCCTGCAGCCTAAACGAAGCAGCAGCGGTCCTCTGGGGCATAACGAGCCAGGGTGGGGTGGGATTGGAGGGGGGGGGGTCAAAGGAGAGGAACATGAAGTCCTGTGCGGGGGTGGGATGTTGGGTGGGGGGGAGGACCGAGGGTAGTTTTGGGGGGCAGGAGGGCAAAGCCGGGGGAAGATGTAAGCCTCCGCCACAGGCCCTGACAGCCACACAGGAAGGAGATCACAGGAGATCAGCCCACCGCTGCTTCAACATTACAACACCCCCCAATCCCATCGCCCACAGCGCCCCCACCCCGCCAAGACCTCCCCCCGCTCCTCCCTGTGAGGCCTGTCTGCTTCCTCTGGAAAGAAAAAGAAGTGGTGGAAAAAGAAACACAGATATCGTACTTGCACTCAGATCAGTACCATACGTTCCTCCTGGACATAAACAAAAAAAACTCAAAACCTTCTGCGATTTTCACACGTCTTCGGTTTGCTGTTCACTGACACGTTCTGAACCGTTTGTCTGAACTCGGCAGTGGACTCCAGTGGACTCTGGGCTGCAGTTTATTAAGAGCACAACTGCCTACAGGTAACAACCCCAAAACACAATGTGGGTGGAAACAAAAGGGCCTGGACTGGTGCTCACAGTCAGACCTTTCCTTCCTCGCCTTAGACAGAGTTTCAATCACCTTTGTCGGGGTAGTTTACACTTTGTAGAGGCTCCATTCAGGTCCGATCAGGCCAGATGAAAGACTTCTGGTCGAATCATCAGTACAAACCTCAGCTGGAGACTCGACACAAAGATCAACAGATCTGAAAGGAAAATGTTAAACTTCGATAACTTCAGGTTCCCCTTATGAAGGCTTGGTCAAGGCCTTGGCTCTTGCTTCGAGACCTGCTTTGAGAAGAATGGCACTTGTTTGGACTGACTGGCAATTTGACTTTCCCCAAATATATTTGACAACAACTCTGGTACAAACAATTCAACACTTCGCCGATGTCCGAAGTCCAAGGCTGTGTCCAAACCCAAGCTTGAGGACAGTCCCACAGAGCATTGCTCGCAAAGTAATGTCCTTTGAGAGAGAGATCCAGACTCTGGTGCTGTGCAGTGAGGTTGAAGGTTGAACTTTGAACAGTTCTGGAACCACTCAGCATTAGTTAGACATATTTTAGAACTCTGCTTATGACCTAAAGACGATACATTTGGGTATGAACAGACCCTACGTTTGACAACCAGACATGTGGGAGTCATGTGACTTATTCACAAGGGCTGGTTTTCTTGTCTCTGGTCATTGTGAACCCAAATGAGCCAAACAAAGGGTTAGGGTTAGGTCAGGGAAACCAGGAGAGAGGAGCAGGAGATGGAGAGATGGATGGAGTACAGTTTTATCTCTGAGGTTAAACAGCAGACTGGGAGGAATTTCCGAGGCCTGCGTCTGTTTAGTGTCCAGATTAATCCCAGTCTGACCAGTCGACCCCTCCAGCCACCAGCACAGTCTGCCTGTAGAGCTCTCTGTGGGACCTTTCGCCTCTACGAATCCGGCTCACTTTTATTTTAATGTTGGGATGATTTGCAGAGAAACTATATTTCATTCATTCTGTAAGAAATTTGAGGATCTGCTGTTACACTGGAGCTGAAGCCGTTAACCGGCCGTGTGTGTGTGTGTGTGTGTGTGTGTGTGTGTGTGTGTGTGTAATGCAATGCTTCTGGTTTGTAAGTTATAAATAGCAGCAGCCTGTTGATAAACTCAGTCCCATAATGCTCTGCAGCAGGGTAACACCCCCGACCCCAATCTGTCCAAACCCCCCAATCACCACTAACTGATTACAGTCTAAACCTTGGCCCTTCCAACCAAACTTCATAAATCAGCTGCTCACTGTAATGTTCATCAAGCAAACAAAAGGAAAAAGTGCATTTGTTGGGGACTATTTTCACGCTTTTATTTTTGGACCAAAAAGCCAGAAAGGGCGTGTTGCTGTGGGGTGGAGAGTAAATCAGTGTTGTGGGTTAAAACTGGTGTCACATGACGTCCCAGGGTTAAACAGGGAGTGAAACCAGGAAGGACATAAAACCCTGCAGCGCTTTGGTTCATTTTTTGCTTTTTTGTTTTCATTTTCGTACGAGGAGGGCTCAGAGTGTGTGTGTGTGTGTGAGGCCAGAGCGAGGGCTCAGTCTGTAGCTCATAGCCTCGCTCGCTCCAGCGGGCAGCCTTGGCCCGGAGAACGACAACAAAGGCGAGTGCCGGAAAAGGTCGCCGCTGCTCCAGTCGGGCTCCAGTTGGCTCGATTGGAGGGAGACGGGAAGGCCGTGTCGGCCCGGCAGAGGAGACGGCTGAGAGAGAGAGAGAGAGGGAGGGAGAGAGAGAGAGGGAGACGGAGAGAGAGAGAGAGAGAGAGAGAGAGAGAGAGAGAGAGAGAGAGAGAGAGAGAGAGAGAGACTCAGCATCCAAAAGTATGTGGACACTCTGTTGTGTCTGTGAAGAGGCAGTCGAAATCTCCAGGCAAAGGCTTGTAAGTAGACTTAAGTGTGTGTGTGTGTGTGTGTGTGTGTGTGTGTGTGTGTGTGTGTGTGTGTGTGTGTGTGTGTGTGTGTGTGTTAGTTAAGGCTGTGTGTGTTTCCTTCCGTCTCGACTTCCTGACTTCCAGCCAATCGCCATTTCCGCTGCTGGAAGCGAACTGCTGTTTGCTGTCATCATCCAATCACATGCAAGCAGCCAAGCGGGGCCCACACACACACACACACACACACACACACACACACACACACACACACACACACACACATGCTGATTTGATTGCAGCGTGCGCACCAGCAGCCTTATTAACAGGCAGAGGGCAAAGCAGGTTAATGAGACACTATTGACTGACTGTCCTTAGCCACACACGCACACACACGCACACACACACACACAGGTCACTTGGTCCGCCTGCTGCGGGAATCGAACCTGTGAGATGTTTAAGTGCGTTAATGGCTGCTAAAGATAATGTTATTAAAATAAGTTGTTGGATTTGACAGGTTTATGTATCAGCCGTTGTTTTTGTGTCTCTGTTTGGTGCAAAACTACAATACCCATGGACTGCCCTTGTTTGCAGGGCCATGGTTACTGAACGTAACCCCAAACTGAGCCAGAATCAGACCAAAATCTTAAACACTTTAAGGATTTACTGTGTTCTTTGGCTTTGGCTTGTCGTTAGTGGAGCACAGAACATAATTTGAAGCTTTGTGATTGAGTGTGTGTCAGTGAAATGCACCCTGGGACTTGTAGTTCTCTCCTTTAGTTTTTATGTCCACATGCTTGTAATTTGTTTCCCCTTCTCAGAGACCCAGATGTTTCCTAACACAGTTGTTAATCCTTTGCTCTGATGATTGGACTTTAACTTCAGGAACATGGGACACGTAGAATAACAACTCACTCCAGCATAATCGAGTTCTCCTTCCTATCTCACTGATTCAGTTTGAAGTTAGCTCTTCCTCCTCCTGTGTGCTGTATTTAAAACACGAATCATTAGAAACGCAGCGCCGGCGCTCCAGTTTGTCTTCGTCTCTTTAAACGGAGGGCAAGGTGTCAGCATTTGTCTGAAAACCTGCAGTGTCTGATACCAAGGTCTGTGTGTGTGTGTGTGTGTGTGTGTGTGTGTGTGTGTGTGTGTGTGTGTGTGTGTGTGTGTGTGTGTGTGTGTGTGTGTGCTGGTGGTCTGGGCTGTATTCATTATTTAGTGAGAGCTATTACTGGGGATAAGAGGCTGCTCTCTCCTCTCTCTCAGGACCGTATCGATTGCTTTAATTGCCCCGAAAGATTGTCAACTCTTAAGATAGATATTAAAGCGAGGCTCTGCCAGGATGCATGGCAAATGGAGCTAACGGCCCTCTGTGTGTGTGTGTGTGTTTGTGTGTGTGTGCGTGCGTGCGTGCAGCGGGGGCGAGCACAGAGGATTGGCCGAGCTCAAAGTGGGATGCAACATGTCCCAGGCCGCCTGTCGTGCAGCGGACGAGGCCTCGCTTTTCGAACCGATCGATAACATCCTTGTGAACACGCGAGGCGCTCTGCGGCGTTCACGGACAGGAAGTAAAAAAAAAAAGAAGAGATAAAGGAAGGGGGGAGGTAGCTGCCACCCGGTTCTCCCTCTGTTTGAGGATCGATATGTTTGGGAAAGAGTTGTTTGTTATCTCGCTCGCTATCTAGATTGCGACTGCTAGTGTCCCACATAGTCACACACACACACACACACGCTCACACACACACACAGGTGGGGGGGCATTTATCTAGTTGTTGGCTCACATGAACCAGACAGCGGACGAGAGAGCAAGTGAAAGAGCAGCCTAAAGGGAGAGAGAGAGAGAGAGTGTGTTGTGACAGTGATCTGTGTAACCCTCCTCCCCGGATGAACGAGGTCAGCTGAGGTGACGGACAGCGGCGACCCGCCTGTCGGTCCGCACGATCCGGTTTGTTCTCTAGATCACAACAAATAGCAGTAAAAGATATTTTTTTCTTCTAAGAAATACACTTCCTTGTGAAGAAATGACGGACCCCGTCAGACAAAGTGTTGAACTGAATGTTAATAATGCTGTTTTAATGAGGAGGAACTGTTAACACTTTGGCCCTTTGTCACAAAAAGACATAACATCTGTAGGAGATGAACAGAAAACCTTCTGATTCCGGTTCACGTTTGCTGAACCAGGTAACCTGCTTACAGACGACCAACCACCAGAACCAACCCTGCTTTCAAACAAGTAAATCCATTACGGGATCTGACTCCGCCACCTCAGTCCGTGTGCCGCTCCACTCGTCTCAGGATGTTTGTCTGTCTCCTGGATGTTTTTCTCCGAAGGCCGGAGGCCGGTGCTTTGAGTCGAGTGGGAGTCCCCCGCTCGTCTGGTCCTGGACAGGAAGTGGGGACCCGGGCTTAGTGAGGAAACCTGGTCAGGGATTAACCTGATGACTGAATTAGTGTTGTTCCACTTCTGCCACAAAGTCTCCTCTGCTGCCTCGTGACCTTTGACTTTCCCTAAAGTTCAACTTTCAGGAAGGTGGTTTTGCTGCCAGGTCACCCTTTGCAGTTCCTTTGTATTTGACAAACTGGGACGCAACAAAAGTTCAGCCGCCGTCTAAAGTCGCATCCAATGCTCCAAACTATATTGTTTTGTAGTTTTCATTATAATTTTATCTCTAATCTCGTTCATTTGACTTTTTTGCTTCATGTTTATGTGTTTTTTTTTTACTAAACGTTTTTTTACTCAAAAGTGACAGCAGAAGTAGCCTGAAAACGACAAAGCCCCCCCATATTTTAGGAGGTCAGTGTGGATGGTCTGAAACAAACCTAAACCTGAACCCCAGAGGGGCGGATCAGAAATGACAGAACGTTAAACCTTGTCAGTCATTATTTTATGACGGGCTTTATTGGAGGAAAAACTGATGAGCTACGTATTTTGTAACCTAGTCCAGTTATCTTCAAGTCAACGTGTTATTTGTGGCATGACTTGAACACTAAAAGGCACTCAGCGGCCTTCCACAGAGTCAGGGGGAGGAGCTCCCATCACGGTGACGGAGAAGACCAGCAGCTGTCGGGACAGAAGCCGCGGCGCTCTGCTTCCGTCAGCTTTGTAACTGGTGAGAGTCACAGGAGTCCACCGCGTTCTCCCTCCTCGCATTTCGGTTTGGAGAGGAAACGGGGCAGGGCCCGACGGGGGGGGGGGGGGGGGGGGGGGGGGGTGACGCGATTAAGAAGGAAATCCACGAGTAATCCCAGTCTGAATTAGAGCCGTTAACCTGAACGTCCCGCAGCAGTGGAAACACGGAGGGGACGCCGCTCTCCTCGCTTCACCTCCAGGTGCACAGGGAGAGAGAGAGAGAGAGAGAGAGAGAGAGAGAGAAACGTTCCAGCTGCAAGGCCGCTTCTGCAGATTCAGTGGGGTTGTAAAAAAGCAGGACTTTAAAGAAGCTGAGGAACTCAGATCTTGTACTTGAGACAAAGTTTAAAATGCCCCTGTGACGTAATGTCGATTTAAAACCCTCATGCGTCCCCTTTTGGTTCTTTTATTACGCTTTCTGATTCGCCACAAACATGATTTACAGCTTCGGTAAACTCCTTAGATCAATACTCACAAAACCTTTTGGCTTCTTTAATAATGTGATATTTGTTTTGCGACTCCCTGGCGGTGTCCCGAACTCCAACGTCAAGGTCAGAAAGTACCGCTTTAGTCATGAAAGATGGACGTGTTGGAGAGATGGAAACGTTTGACCCCAAAGCGGCCGGGTTCATCTCATGGCAAGCGGCGCGATAGAAGTTTCAAACGGTGAAGAAACGGGTCTTCAAACAGTGAAAACGTCCTTCCTCTCCTCTCCTCTCACCTGCCGTGTTGGGATTCAGTCAGCCGATGTCACATGAGGTCGGGAGCGTGTCCTCGGGCGGAGAGAGAGAGGCGGGGGTCACGCCCGCAACTCGGCTCCGGGTTTTAATCAGAAGACGCAAGTTTACAAAATCCTCTTTGGACGACAGTCTGCCGTCTGTCGTTCAGTACCGCCCGCTTGTTTTCATGCCCTGATCACGTCACCTGGTCTCACCTGGTCTCACCCGGTCTCACCTGCCTGGGCCTCGGCGCATCACTTTAACCGCCGCGTCATGTGACGGTGGAACCGTCTCACGGACGACTTCCTGGACTCAACCCTGTTCCACCTGAGATTCTTACAATGTTTTGCTTTTATTTTTTATTTATGGATTTGTTTTCCCTACAGTACCCAGAATACATTGTGTGTGTGTGTTTTTTTGTACACTGAGAAGCAGCTCCCTGTCACCATGTACTCCTCCAGCTGGTGAAGTGCAGGTCAAAATCCTCTCAGAGCTTGGAATTGGACTTGAGCTGATCCTGCTCAGAGCCTCTGATCTGTTCCCGGTCAACCTGTTCATGTGCTCACGGTGCTGTCCTCACATGACACACACACACACACACACACACACACACACACACACACACACACACACACACACACACACACACACACACACACAACCGTCTGAATGGTTCTGCTCCATGTTGTAGTGGTGAGAGTGGGAAAACCTGCAGTTCATCAGCCCTTACTGGGTGTATGCTGTATTCATATTTAATAAAGAAGTCACAAAGTCAGATACCCGTCAGAACTATTTTATACTCAGGGGGATGAGTGGTCGTCCCGCAACCACAAGGTAGCCGGTTCGATCCCCAGTCCCCCCATAGCTCACATGTCGAAGTGTCCCTGAGCAAGACACTGAACCCTAAATTGCTCCTCACAGGGCTGCCCACTGCTCCCTATCCAGGGATGGGTCAAATGCAGAGAAGAATTTCCCCAAGGGGATTAATAAAGTGCATGTTTCTTTTTTCTTTTTTTTCTTCTTTTTTATAATGTAAAATATATTCTATTACATATACAAAAGAGTTCTTCAGCCTTATTTTTAATTATGGAGCCACAATTGTATTGTCACCTTCTTGGATCCTCAGATATGTGTTTGCCAGTCTCCAGTTTGAATCCAGTGCCAATGCATGGTGGCAAAAGTGGATTTTCAGAAAGGGGTTGCTGCATCCAGAACAATACTAGTTGTATGTTTTTGGAGCACACTGGTTGTGCAGGAACCCTTCTAGACAGTCCTTGTATCTATTTTGTGACTCCTTTGGCTTTAAACTGACTCTTTAAACCGGACTCCCACCGCCTGCTCTGCTGCGTAGACGAGAACACGTGGGAGCGTCTGGGGAGAGAGGGAGAAGTTTCGCTCGCTGTCCTCCCGCTGCACTCACATTAAAACTCTTCTCCCGGTCCCGGCCCGTCCAAAAGATTTGAGAATGACCTTGCGGTGTTCCTCCGCCTGTCTTCCCCACTTGTAAGTGCTTGGGATAATTTATATATAAAATGTGTGTGCGTGAGAGGGGGGAGGGGGTTGAGGAATGGCCATTTCCATCTTTAGGTGGCCGGGGCTCTCCATTACCAAAATGGGCTGAGTCACTGCACCGCAAGAATCTTAATGAGGAGCCCAGGCCCACCCCGTCTCTCTCTCTCTCTCTCTCTCTCTCTCTCTCTCTCTCTCTCTCTCTCTTACTGTATCTCTCGCTCCCTCTCCCTCCCCCGTCGCTTTCATCCAGCCTCTTATCTCATGATGCAGCAGATTATTCCATTGACTTATTCAAGGGGCCTGCACTTTATGATCATGAATTTTACTGTGCCGAGGCTGTACGTGTCCTGCACATATACTCAGCTACTTCTCCTCCTCCTCCTCCTCCTCCTCCTCCTCTTCATCCTCCTCCACGCCTTCCTGTGGCGCACGCTTTACCACCCTTTACGTTGATCCCCGCGGCCGATGCGACAGCGCTCCGCTCCTCTTTTGTCCGGTTGGGGAGCGGCACAAACTCCACATCCACGGGTCCACAAAATTATATTTAGTTCAAATGTGTCGGGTGTAAAGCTGAGCTCAATCATTTAGTCACTTAATTGTAAAATCATTTAGCATTATTCATTTTGATAGTTCGTTTCATGTCATTTGGCACCAAGAAAAACAGCAAATATTCTCTGGTCCAATATGAGGAGTGCTTACTTTTCTTTTCTGGTTTTTATAGAACAGTAAACTGAATATTGTTTTGGGTTTTGTTGGTCAGACTTAAATAATTAGAAGACGTTTCCTTAGGCTTTTGAGAGCACAAGTAGGAAAAAATACAAGAATGTGTCCTACTTCATCATGTTTTATAGACAAGATGAATCAGTTGCCTGAAAATTAAACCAAAGATTACTTAATGATGAAATAATAGTCCTGATATCCCAGTGGACTGATCACAGCAGCAACTGTTGGTCGGTGGTGGACCTCTCCACATTTTGGACCAGGTCTAATTATCATCAGGTCTGGTTTATAAACTGTCCCTGGGTCTCTTCTGGATCAGGTCTCCCACTACTTAAAAAAGAAGAAGTGATCTATTGAAGATGGGTCCATGTCCCAGATTTTGGACCAGTTTTAATCCTCATAAAGTAATATTATAGTCCCAAAAATTATTCGTCTGCAGTCTCTTTAGGATCAGGTCTCCCTCTACTTTAAGTAGTGATTTATGCAAGTCGAGTTCTGGTTTGGTTTTCCAAACAGCACGTCTCAGATCCTCTGACTCCACATCATACTTGAGGCGGAGGCCGGGATGGTTCCAGTTAGAGACCCACCACCCAGCAAAACCATCACAGAGGGAAAGAGACAGGCAGTAGCCACGTGTCCAAACACCAGCTGTGGTTTCCTCCTCTTCCCACTCTCTCCTCCTCCTCTTCCTCTTCCTCCTTCTGGTGAAGGTTTCGGGCCACACGCTGCCTCCAAACCAAGTTAGTGCTAAAGTGCCCAAAACTGGAGTTCCTCTAATGGCTCCAAAAGCGAGCCAGTCCCCATAGACCACGATGGTAATTATACCATCGGCAGCAGAAACAAACATGTTTACAAAAAATAAAACGTCTTGATCTCTATAGCCACGTTCATGACACCTGTCTAAATTATATTAGGGTTGAAAAGTTATGCATAATTAAGGGCGTGGCCACCAACGATCAACCTCTCGGCCCATTTTGTAGGGTTCGGCTGTGTCGTCAAAACTCGCTGCGTCGGCTGGATTTTGTGCTGATGTTTTAAAAGTAGTGTAGCGCTCCGTTTACGGCAGAAGACCTCGCTGCAGCAGATGCTTCTGTGTTTCACTCCAGCTGTCAAACGTTTAGGAACTAACATTCAAACAACGACGCATAGCTAAAGTCACGGAGAGATGAGTGTGATCAGACATGTTCCCACATGTACTGGTACTCAGGTATTTAACAAACGGGGATTTCCAATCAAAAAGTGTGAAGAATAAACATATTATTTGGAATTCATATCATATTTCTTAAGAAAAGAGTGAACAAATCGAGAACTAATGTTTGGTATTGCAATGACTGTTAAAGTATGGACTACAATAAAATAATAATTTGACATAATAGATAGTTATAATGACAAAGGTCTGCCACTATGAAATCAAGAAATCACATTTAAAATGCAATCAATTGTGAAATCGTGAGTTTTCAAAATAACTGGAATCTAATTCCCAAAACAACCAAAGAGCTAGTGAGTGGACCTTGAGTTGGGTTTGTGGGAATCTCCTGGAATTACATTTGAGTTGTCGTTGTTTTTCTTAGTTCAAATTGAGTCACGTGAAATCAATGTGACAAATGTGCATTTTTTTGTTGTCTCGGGACGTTACACAATAAATAAAAAGCTGTAAACCAGTGAGAGTTTAATGATAATTTCGCCCCCTCCTCTATTTACTGAGATGAGATGGCTGGAAAAATAGTTGAAAATGTCCCAGCATATAAACATTCAAATAAAAATAAGCTTCTCTCTTTTCATGCTTGCACGAAGGAGCTTGTCTTTGTAATTGTATTTAATACATCACTCTTAAGGGAAGCGCTCTGGCCCAGCTCCTCCCTCTGGCTTCAGTTTGAGAAACTGGTTGTCAAAAGAGGGATGGGATGGAAACATTCTCAGACCCCCGACCCTCTAAAAACACTCCTCCTCCTCCTCCTCCTCCTCCTCCTCCTCCTCCTCCTCCTCACCCCCTCGTACCAGACAGGAAAAAGCAGCTCCAAATCCCCTCCAACAATAATGAGCCTAGCATTGGAGGATCAGCCACCTTATCCCTGCTAAGGTTGTTAGCGCTCCAAAACGAGTCACTCTCCGTCCACTGCCCTCCCCTCCCTTTCCCCCCGCTGCCCCTCCCTCCTCGCTGCTCTAAGTACTTTACAAGACAGAGCAGATGTTCCTGTTCACAAAGCGTTGAAAGTCTCTCTTTTTTTCTGCTCGTTCACTCTTGAAAATTGACAAGATGACGGTGGCGATGACCTCGGTTATTACCAGAGAGAACACAGAGGTCGGACGGGACGGCGGACCACCGGGTTCACCACCATCACACCCGATGGCGGTGAAGGACTTACACCACGAAGGATTGCTGCAGTAATGCTGCACCGAGAAGCATCCAGATCCTTCTTTGAAGATCTTTTTGGTTTCGGAGGAAGTGATTTGATCGGGCTCATCAACAATTAAGCCCCAATTACTTAACACGTAACACGTTTGTGGTTTCACATGATAAACTGATGCTAGAACCATGCAGCAGCATTCAAGCATGTCACTTGAGTAAAAGTAGAGTATCGTCAGCATAACGTATCACATAGTTGTAATTATGACACATGGCTCCTCTCTGAGTATAAATGTTATTAGTGTTGCTTTTATATGAGACGTATTTTAATGTTGTAGGCTGGTGGAGGGGGTAATTTACCTGCTTAAGATCTTATTTTGTATTGGGGGTATGTTGTATTTCATAATCAACTAAACCAAGCTTGGTTTAGTTACTTTTGCCGCTCGTCTGGCGGACACAGACACACTTGCTTGTAAGACACTGAAACTTTGAGGAAGGTATTTAGAGCAGTCGGGAGGCGAAGGCAGACTGAAATAAATCGAGCCACAGGAGACACATAACTGCCACTTCCAGGCATGGAGTGATCTGAACTCAAACTCAGAAAACCACATCAAAATGACAAAACGCACAGTTCCCATCCATCTCGGAGGAGCGGGTCCGTCTGGGCCAACCAGAGGTCCTGACTGATTCACAGCGCTTTAATGATCCCTCATGACGTCGGCTTTTACCCGCTAATTTACAAGGGTTAAGTCTCGGGGCCTCGGCTCTTTAATTGAAATCTTAATTAATATAAAAAAGGAGGAGGGGGGGGTTGAGTGTGAGTGTTTTAATGGACCGGCAGCTCGGGGAGACGCAGGCAGTAATCCACTCTGAATACTGAATACCCCGTCTCTCTCTCTCTCTCTCTCTCTCTCTCTCTCTCTCTCTCTCTCTCTCTCTCTCTCTCTCTCTCTCTCTCTCTCTCTGTGCGTCTCTTCTCTTCAGACTGCTGTGTGAATAACACGGCGGTTTAATTGTGTAGTTAAGAACATCTTGGGCTTGTTATGGGTTTGGTTACTGAGGTGGGTAGTTGGGGAGGTTATGGGGGTGAATTAGCTTCACAGGGATGTAGCAAATGAAATTCATCCCACCAGAGAGGAGCTTCTCAACAGCTGCTGAAACTTTACACGGCGTTGGACATGTTGTTCTGGCTGAAAGCAAATGTCCAGAAAACAGGATTGACATTTACGCGAGATATATATCCAACTGGGAATCCTCGTATTGAAGGTGAACCCATGTTAGTTTCCTTTCCTTGACTTGATCTATATCTATATTACTACGACTCATTCAGGCTAATTTAGCGCCCTCGAGGGCATTCTCCGGAGGTCCACAGGATTTCCACAGTCCTGCATGCTTGCAGACTTCCCAGGAATGCCTCCTTTGAGTCCACAAGTCTGTAAGCTCAGACTCTATGCAGCAAGGTGTTGAAACCCCGTTTGGTTTCACCCCCACACGTCTTCCTGCCTTCCTTTGGGAGACGTCTGGGTGTGCGGTTCCTCTCAGGGAGATGGTGTCGAGCTCACCAGAGTGGATCTACATCCACGGAGCTCCTTTCTGAACGCTCGAGGAAGTCAGCTTTTGTACTTGTTGTGTAGTTGGTCCTGTTAACAACGAAGTGCTCCTGTACCGGTGGTAACAGGCGTCTCCCCGCCCCGCCGGGCCCCGGGGCCCCTCCTGCTGTACAGATGCCGGTGCAGATGGGACCCTCGTACCTGTCTGCATCGCTAATGGCACCGGGCCCCCCTTCTCTTACCCCCTCCTGATCTTATAATCCATAAATATGTAATTTGTTCAGCTGTCTCCATTAAATATGCATATGAGAAGCAGGCGTTTGTTATTGTGTTTTTGCGGGTCATTAGCGGCGCGCCGCGGCGTATTAGCGGCTCGGCGCCGAGGAAGAAACGGCAGCAGGAACAACAGGAGCAACAGGGGAGGCTAACAGATCATCTGACAAGAACCAGGGGGGGGAGTCTGAAAGCACACACAAATAACAGAAGGAGACGAGATCTTCTATCGGGAATGCAGAGATGACCCTGATGTCCTCCAGTGGGTCCAGAGAGGCTCGGCCAATGGGAGGCCTCTACCTTACTTCACCTCTCTGAGGTGACGCTCATGTGGTCGCTCGTCCACGTCGGAGATATCTCTCTGACACCGTGCAACTAAAGTCATCCCCCGCTGGGGATTTATTGATAACCGTTGATTGTATTGATAACCATTAAAGAATAGACGACGTTAAAGTATTTCAGGAGCTTTATCACTACTTGAAGAGTCTGTGTACTCTTTGGTTTCAGTCTTACATTTAAAAGAATGAAAATAATTTACCCCTTTATTCTGGCTGCAGAAACCAAACAGCACCATCTCCAAACATCTTCCAAACATACAGAATATACATATATTTATATAGATATGTATGTATATATCCACTTTGTTGCAATAGTATTTGTACTGTTTGCAATGACGATAAAGAAACTCTTCTTCTTTTCTTGAGGTACTTGACTTGAAACACTATCAGGGTGAGGGTAAAGGAGTAAACAAAGCTGCACTAAACTCTCCGTCATTAAATCAACTTATAATTATCATATTATTATTAGAAATCTCTCTTTTTTTTTATTCCTGACCTCTGACCTGATGAAGAAACTGCTCTACTGTTGAAACTGTTCCCTCATCCCGGAGACTGTGAGGCAATCTCCTCAGTCAGCAGGGAGGATCCTCCCAGCCGGCGACCTTTGACCTTATGAAGAGACGAACCCGGTCTCTCTGTCTGTCTGGCAACTATCACAGTGGAGTCAAAATGTGCAGTATTACTTTAATTTAACACAAATTATATTCATATTCATGAGTTATTGTTTCACTTTTTTCGATCGCTTTTAAATTAATGAGTATTTCACATTAAAAGCCAACCATTAAAGGGAGAGATTGTGCCCTTTGATTTGCTGGAATGCTTTTCATATGAAACATCTGTGTAGGAAGGTAATTTCTGATTACTGAAAAGAGTGGCATGACTGTTTTTGAGCTAATAGAAATATGGTTTGTGGCATAATATGGACGTAGCCGCTGTAAGTAAATATACTTTACACCTCTGATTGCGTGTGAATTCCTCCATTCGTTTCGCTGTGAATGCACGGAGGAGAGGAGCGAGAGACTATCCAGAATACAGTGACGGGGAGAGAGAGGAGGGTGAGGGTGGAGGGGAGTTAATCTCATCATGTCTGCTGGCTTCTCTGTTCCAGTGAATCAGGAGGTAAAAGAGGATAAGGCAGGAATGTTCTGTTCCCAGAGGAGAGGCCCCAAAACCCTCGCAGCATTTAGCCCCGCCCCCTCACCCCAACAGAGAGGACTTCTCCCCCCGTCGTACGTGTTTGTGCTCCTGCGTTAAAAAGCTCCAATCAGAGATTTAAAACCGTCGCTCCGGCCTCTGTGATTGGTTGCTATGGCTCCTACATTGACAGGTGACAATTAAAAATGATACAATAATAATAAAATAATATATTTTGTGCTTTAGAAAATAAACACATAATATAAGTAATTAATGTCAAGACATAAGCAAGTAAAACATTATTAAAATAGATGCATTCATAAACCATCAGTTAAAAAAAAAGACCTCAAGAAGTGATTACTAAGTTTATAAGAAAGTTCAGAAGCCTCCACCGGCGGACTCCAGCGCTACAGAAGTCAGGCAGGACCGGTTCGGAGCAACAGGTGTTTCAGTTAATCGAGTGACTGTGTCCACTGGTGACTCGCTGAAACAGTTGCCATAGAGGAGGACACCTGCCTGTCCGCGTCTTCAACAGCTGCCGAATTAGCCGTGAGAGTCACCAGTGAACTCGGTCACACGTTGAGCCAAAACACCGGCGGCGTCTATATGGATGCCGAAAGCTATAAAACAGGAAGACTGCCACGGGACTGCTAGAGTCTATTGAGGTTTTTAATGGCCGCCACTCTCGTGGTGTTTGCCATCACAAAACGTCCATATGTCCATATGACGCACACACACACACACACACACACACACACACACACACACACACACACACACACACACACACACACACACACCAAACAGAATCAGCTTCATTACACCTGACAGACGACTTAAGACACAAGGACTCTCTCATCTCTCGTCTCTCAGGTCGTTGAGTTCTCCCACCTCAGAAGGGGTTAAGGCATGTCAGCCATGATGTCATCACACAATCACACACACACACACACACACACACACACACACACACACACACACACACACACACACACACACACACACACACACACACACAGACACAGGGGGATCTTGTTGCAGGAAATGTGTGCAACAGATGATACGTGTGTTTGATTGTGTGTGTGTGTGTGTGTGTGTGTGTGTGTGTGGGTGTTAGGGTGTGTGTTGCCGCGGTAACGCTGTGTGTAGCACTGGGACGTCGGCTTTGTAGTAACCGTGACACTTTCATAAATATTCCAGTTGTTGTTTTCATCCACTGACAATAAATTATGAATTATACTGTATGAATTGACATAGAGATTTCCAAAAACAAGTTTGTTTTGTAAAATAATATTTTGACCATGATCAGTAATAAACATAAATGTTACCGTTTGATTAAACGCTGCTGTTTCATATGTTATAGTTTAGATGTGACTTTTATTGTAAAAGTGAATCTGAATGCAGCAAAAACTTCAGCCTGCAGGAAATATGTATTGTATTCATGTTTAGTGTGTGTGTGTGTGTGTGTGTGTGTGTGTGTGTGTGTGTGTGTGTGTGTGTGTGTGTGTGTGTGTGTGTGTGTGTGTAATGTTCTTTCCTGGCTCTAATTCAAACTCCCCCCACCGGCTCCCTCATCTGTTTCTACTCAAAACCTCCTCCTCTCCTCAACTCCTTTCCTTTTCTTACCTTCCTTTCTTGTTTCCTTCTCTATCTCCTTCACTCTCTCTACTTGTCCTCTCCTTTCTGTTCCTCTCGTCTCTCCCTTTCTCGTAAGCTCGGCTCTTCTCCTTCATCCTCCTCTTCTTGCTTGTCATCTCACCTTACCTCTTCTCCTCCCTCTCCTCTCCCCACCTTACTTCCTTTGCTTACCTCCTCTCCTCCTCTCGACCTCCTTTACTTTTTCTTCACCTTTCTTTTCTTCTCCTCTCTGCTTCTTTCCTTAACTCCTCTCCTCGGTTCCCTCTTTACCTCCTCTCCTCCATCCTTACCTCCTTTCCTATCCTCCTCTCCTTCCCTCTGTCTCCGCTCGACTTCCTTTACTCTTTTCTTTTCTTCTCCTCTCTGCTTCTTTCCTTAACTCTTCTCCTCTTTTCTGTACCTCCTTTCCTCCCTCCTTACCTGCTTTCCTTACCCCATGCCCTTCTTTCCTGTCCTTTTGCCTTTATTAAAAAAAGAAGAAAAAACCCACATCCCACTCAGAAAACAATCCCTGATTACAGATCAGCTGATGGGTGGAGGGGGGAAACAATGCATTGTGGGAAGGTGGGTTGTCTCCGATTTTGTGTTTGCTGCCTCTAATTCCATCTGAAGGTTCACCCGCCGCAAAGCCATTACCATTGATTTTCTTTTTCTTCAGTCGCTGCAAAATGGGATTGAAGTCACACTGTAGGACCCCCGACTCTTCATCCTCCTCCTCCTCCTCATCTTCTGCCTCTTCCCGCTCCTCTTTGTTCTTCCTCCTCCTCCTCCTCCTCCTCCTCCTCCTCCTCCTCCTCCTCGCAATGATCTGTATGCAACTTTATTTAACTTGTCGATCTGGGGGAACGTGACTGGAATTGAGATGAACAATGCCCTCCTCATCCTCATCTTCGTCCCTCTCCTCTTCATCTTTTCCCGTTCTCAGGTTCATTTTGACAGTTTTTCTTTTTACACTTGATCTTGAGATCAAAGTCCACCTGAGTTTCAGTCATATTTAGTCTCCGTCTTCATCTTGAGAAGCTGTATTTTGGTCTTTTTGTAATTGACAACCAGTTGGAAAATCATAAAATGTTCACTTTTATTTCACAATAGCACTTTACATATTAGAAAAATCTTGATTCAATTAGTTTAGTTGAAATGGTTTAGAAATTGATTGACAAAACCCAGTTTATCATTTATTTCCATTTCATCATCTTCAGCCCCTCGTTTTCCATCCCTTGGCCTTTCTTCCCTCTCTCTTTCTCTCTCCTCCTCTTCATCATCCTCTATCTGCGATCCCTCGCGTCCTGAAGCGGAGCTCGCAGTGTGACCTCCTGACGTTTCACCTAGAGAGCTGTGGTACCCGACCTGATGCGGTTGGTTCCTATGGATACCGTTTAACGCCAGGACCCCGCTGCATCTTTTAGCTCTCAATTACCAGTCACCATTATTTCATGAGAAGCTCTTTGCTGAATGCAGGAATTTGAATTCATTTGGAAAAAAACGTTGACGGCTTCATTTGGATTTGTAAGAAGAAAAAGGAAAAGGGATGTAGCGAATCACACACACACACACACACACACACACACACACACACACACACACACACACACACACACACACACACACACACACACACACACACACACACACACACACACACACACACACACACACACACACACCATAATCATTATTCCTTTCAATTTCAAATAGTATCCATTCTGCTCCACCCACCCAGTTTGAACTTTGACCTCTTTTCCCGGTAGCAGTGTGTGTGCGCGAGTGTGTGTGTGTGTGTGTGTGTGTGTGTGTGTGTGTGTGTGTGTGTGTGTGTGCACTCACAGCCTAAACACAGTATCATAGTATCAGAGCTCTCGAGGCCAGCAAAGACTCGAGGCATCTTTCTCCTCTCCTCTCATCTTCCTCATCGTCCTCCTCCTCCTCTTCCTCCTCCTGTTCCTTCATTCCCAGCATGCCTCAGTGGTAAGAGCTCCGTAAAGCACAATTAAGAACTCAGATTCTCTGACTAAACCAGAAACACATGCAGAGTCAGGTTACAATATATATTTATACATATATGTATACAGTATATATAACAGTCGTTTTATACAATCACGTGCAGTGTTTTGACAGAAGGCCCTCAGAGACGCTTCAGCACGCCATAGATCCAACAATTCCACCTTAAGATCAACAGCCTCACAAAAAAAAATTACAGATGGACAACTTTTTGTATTGTTTTGTTGTAATTTGACTAGAGTTAGAGTAGTAATACAGTGTAGAACTACTTAAAATAAAGTCACAATCTGTTACAAAAGCACAAAACTACTTTACTTTAAGTACTTTTTCATAATAACCGATATTATTATTATTGGATTGCTATTATTAATGTATTCATGTGTTCATAATCTATAATACACATCAGAATGAATCATATTTTGTGTTAATGTCACCAAAGTCACCAAAGCAGGAAAGCGCAGTACTTTAGTGAATGTACTTAGTCAGGTGCCGGTTTGCATAAATCAGTTTCCTCGTTGTGCTGAGGACGTGTTTCACGAGTCAGACCCCGTCACTAGAGTCACTCCTTCATGGGACAGCTGACTGCAGGGAGACGGCAGAGAAACAGATGCTTTACCCAAACTGCTGGACCCTTTTTGTCCCAAATGCACGGCAAAGAGGTCCTCCTGCATCCGGTGGCATCGTTGCAGTAGTTAAGCCTGCATGCTTTTATGGCTATTCTGACCCACAATCCTTTGCGCAGCAGATAAACACGCAACAGGTTCAAAGTTCAAGGAGCAACGTCAGGAGGAAGTAGTAGTTCCCTCCAAACCAGGGAGGGAACTCTAGCAGGTCAACAGGACGCTCTGTAGAGTGTGTGTGTGTGTGTGTGTGTGTGTGTGTGTGTGTGTGTGTGTGTGTGTGTGTGTGTGTGTGTGTGTGTGTGTGTGTGTGTGTGTGTGTGTACAGCTGATCTGGTTGTTTGGAAGAAAAAACAGCTGTTCATCTTGTTGATCCCTTTTGCAAAATGTTTTATTGGCGCCTCACCATCACCGGCTCGCTCCTTAACATCCAATCGTATTTGTGCGCTCGGCGCCGCGGCTGTGGCTAACCCGACCGCCTCACCTCCACCCGACCAACCCGACCGCCTCACCTCCACCCGACCAACCCGACCGCCTCACCTCCACCCGACCAACCCGACCGCCTCACCTCCACCCGACCAACCCGACCGCCTCACCTCCACCCGACCAACCCGACCGCCTCACCTCCACCCAGCTAACCCGACCGCCTCACCTCCACCCAGCTAACCCGACCGCCTCACCTCCACCCAGCTAACCCGACCCCCCACCTCCACCCGACCAACCCGACCGCCTCACCTCCACCCAGCTAACCCGACCCCCCACCTCCACCCGACCAACCCGACCGCCTCACCTCCACCCAGCTAACCCGACCGCCTCACCTCCACCCGACCAACCCGACCGCCTCACCTCCACCCGACCAACCCGACCGCCTCACCTCCACCCGACCAACCCGACCGCCTCACCTCCACCCGACCAACCCGACCGCCTCACCTCCACCCGACCAACCCGACCGCCTCACCTCCACCCGGCTAACCCGACCGCCTCACCTCCACCCGGCTAACCCGACCGCCTCACCTCCACCCGACCAACCCGACCGCCTCACCTCCACCCGACCAACCCGACCGCCTCACCTCCACCCGACCAACTCGCCGCGTTCAAGCGACTTGACCTTAAGTCATCTGTCCTTGAGTCAACCCTGCGTCTGGTTGCAGTGCTGAACAGACTGATGCATTGTGGTAACTGCAGTTCATCTGACTATTGACAGCTGATGATCTCTGATCTGGACACTCAGCTGGAAGCGGGGCGAGAGAGCCGCTTCACAAAGAGGTGATGGGTAAACCAGGCCGGGTGTTTGTCTAAGTCGTTTCTGATTCAGCGAGCGGGGCCTCACCGCCGACTTCTCGCTGATGCGTCGACACAATAAAGTGAATTAGAGCCGTAATGTTCTTTCCTCCTTCCAGCACTATTAATAGTAAGGAGGACGCGCCGCGGATCCAGAAAGGATTAGCGTCCGTGTTTGATGTGGTTCCACTCTTTTGCGCCCGAATGCGATTGCTCCTCTTGTTTGTTTGCAGCGCAGGAGGAGGAGGAGGAGGAGGAGGAGGAGGAGGAGGAGGAGGGAGCGAAGAGGGGGGGCTGATAATGTGTGTGTGTGTGTGTGTGTGTTTTAGGTTATTTTCTTGCGTTCTCTTTTTTTCTTCTTTTTTTTCTTCATCTCATTGCCTCAGAGGAAGACAATGCCAAATTAAAACCGCAGAGACGCTGCTGCTTTTTCACCGCTGCTCTCTCTGTTTATTTCCTTCTTTGTGTGGTTTATTTTTTATTTATTTTTTGTCGAAAGGCCCGGCCGGCCCCGAGGCTGCAGACCGGAGAGAGACGGGAGCTGCAGAGGATTTAACAGGAACAGAATGGGGCACGATGGGAGAGGAGAGGGTGATGGTGGTAGTGGGGGAGAGAGAGAGAGAGAGAGAGAGAGAGAGAGAGAGAGAGAGACTCCAGTCAGGTATCCAAAGTGCATTTACTGCTCTCTTAAATAAAAAGCAAGACATGTGTTCGTCGACGAAATAAAAACTCAGTCATTTCCTAAAAGTGCATTTGTTGGGAACTGTGACTCCACATTCGGTGCTCTCGTAAAGCATTTGCGGCAGCAGGACGGTGGGTGTATAATATAAAAGTCAAAACTAGTTTTAACTGTTAAAACAAAACCAGTATAAACTTCATGAAGCCACACACACTTCAATATCTGCTTCCTCCTCTCCTCTTTCTCTCCACCCTCCATCTGCTCCTCTTCCTCCCTGTCTCTGCTTCTCTTCCTCACTCTTCCTCTTTCTCCTACATCTTTCTTCTTCAGTCCGCCTCCTCTTCTTCTCACCCCCTCCCCCTTCCACCCTTCTTCTTCCTTTATTCTCACACAAGTTTTCCTCCTCTAATCTCCTAACCTCCTATCTTTCTCCTTGTCCCTCTCTTTTCCCTCTTCTTCTTCCTCCTCCCCTACTGACACGTGTCTTCCTCCTTTTGCGCTTCGTCTTTGTTTCCTCCTCTTTTCTTCTTCATCTTAAACCCACCCAGGCCCCTCATCTCTTCATCTTCTTCTCCTCTGTTTCCTGTTTATAATCCTTTTGTTGACTCCTCTAACCTGTTCTCCCCCACTTTTCCTTTTCTCCCATCACCCCATCCTTCCTTTTCTGCCTTACTCGCTCTCTCGCTTCTTCCTCTTCCTCCCCTGATCCTGCCATACTTCTCCTTCCTCCTCTTCAAATCAATGTCCTCCTCCTCCTCCTCCTCCTCCTCCTGCTGCTGCTGTCCGGAGGAGAAGTGTGGAGCAGATTACGTCCATAGAAGCAGAAAAGAGGAACAAGTATTTTGGACAAAAGCGGACGTCCCAACACTGAGAGCCCCGCGGGAGCTTCTATTCAGGCTGTGAAGAGCCTCGGGTCCCCCCCCCCCCCCCCCCCCCCCCCCCCACCTCCTCACAGACAGCTTGACCTCTGCCTCTCTCTGTCTGCCCCCCTTCTCCCCTCGGTCTCGCCCTCCCCCAGCAGTCCTGTTGTTTCTGCGGTGCGTACTGATGCATTGTGGGCCGGCGAAGGGCTTCTCTGGGTTTTGTAACAGGAGGAAATGTTTTCAGGGACCCCCCCCCCCTCCCTCTGACACACACACTCACCTCCAGCTTCCACTTTAAATCTCCATAAGAAAGCGTCTTCCGCTGCAGCAGCTTGATTCTGATGTCAGAGCTATAAGCTGATCATAATTATGTAATAAAGGAACATTGTAGCGAAATGCCGGGCTCTAGAAGAGGGGGGAGGTGGGGAGGATGCCCTAAAACCTACAACCACAAGCATTCACACAGCGAAAACAATGACTTCAAGTTTGAAATAACTTAAAGCTATGAAGAACTTTGTGTTGAGGTTGTGTATCGTGTTTCTGATCACCAGACTCCTTTTAGAAAGCCTCTCATTTCACCGCAGCAGGGTCTGACAGTCTGCCCGCTCAGTCCTGGTTCTGGTTCTGGAGCCTCTCCTCCCTCCAAGGGGCCCAACAATACGGCCTTCCTTCACGAATGTCTGTCATATAGAGCTGTCTGTATTAAAGGTGCAATGTGGCGGCTAACTAAAGCATAGAGAAACTAAAGTGACAACACACACACACACAGAGCGAGATGACTTCATTAGCCGGGTCCTGGTGGTCACACTGGGTGAGGTTTCACTCCTGTAATGTTGGTTTGGATCAAACAAGATGGCCGTGAAAGGGCTCTGAAACCAGTTGGTTCAGTTTGTGGAAAGTTGCTTCAAAAGACATCCGACATTGATTTCAGGGCTCCACCTCTCACATCTGATTCATTTTCACAGTTTGAAACACTCGTATAACACTGCGGAGCATAGTGTGTGTGTGTGTGTGTGTGTGTGTGTGTGTGTGTGTGTGTGTGTGTGTGTGTGTGTGTGTGTGTGTGTGTGTGTGTGTGTGTGTGCGTGCGTGTGCGTGTGTGCGTGTCTGTTTGTGCGTGTGTTCATGTTTTTTGGTTTGTTGTCTTGTAGCAGCTACGTTTATTACCCACTAGCTCATACGTGTGTGTGTGTGTGTGTGTGTGTGTGTGTGTGTGTGTGTGTGTGTGTGTGTGTGTGTGTGTGTGTGTGTGTGTGTGTGTGTGTGTGTGTTGGGGGGGTTAGACAGCTGTGTAGCGAGGCCTCGATCCTCCTCCATATGTTCAGGGACACACACACACACACAGCGACGGGGGAATCCACAGTCGTTTCCTGTGTTGAAATGTTACACTGATACAGGAACAGTGGCGGGGTTTCTCCCTTTTATGATTATTGTTGTTATTGATTAATCTGTAGATTTTCATCTTGACTCATCAGCTATTAATAAAGTGTTTAAAAGGGGGAAAAAAAAGATAAGTGGAATTAATGTGAGCTAACCATTGTAAATATTTCCACAAACTTTGGAAAAAATGTATATTCACCTTAAGGGTAATTTTAAAGGAAAATGAAGTTCAGCTGCTCCTTTGCGCTGAAACAATGATTTTCAAAAGTCGTCTTTTCCAAAGATTCTCTCTTTTCTATGATCATAAACATAGTTTTAGGTTTTTTGAGATATACAAAATAGTTTCACTACTTTCTGACATTTTAGAGACAAAAAAAATGAATCGATTATGAAAGAAAAACAATCAGCCAATTATTGGATTCATATTTTAAGGCATCTCTGTCTTTACATTCCAGTTCAGATTTATATCTTTTACTTTCAAAGATCCTTCAAACTGCTCGTCCAGTCAGACCAACATCCAAAATCATCTATCAGTTAATGATACGTCCCAAATCAGCTGATCATCATATCAGAGATTTAAATCGCTCAATGCAATAATAACTCGTAACAGACATGGCAGATTGCACGACTTAAATGAATGATCGGTCATTGATTAATATTCATATTACCTCTCATTTAATCAACGAGTCATTTCACACCCGGACACAAAGATAAAGAAAAACACCGGCCCCAGTGTGTGTGTGTGTGTGTGTGTGTGTGTGTGTGTGTGTGTGTGTGTGTGTGTCTGTTGCTCAGTGACCCGTTCGGCGGGGCATATGCTGTTTGGCAGCGTGCACGTGGACTCGTGCACGAGCATATTGTAGAGAGAGAGACAGAGAGAGAGAGAGAGAGAGAAGGGTGGAGCGAGGTAGACGACAGTGAGGGTTGGTAACCATCTGTGTGTGTGTGGCGAGGTGCCAGAGCCTTTACCCACAAGCCACCTGGTCACACTGCCTAAATCAGTGTGTGTATGTGTGTCTGCTTGCCAATATCTTTGTTTGATGTGTGTGTGTGTGTGTGTGTGTGTGTGTGTGTGTGTGTGTGTGTGTGTGTGTGTGTGTGTGTGTGTGTGTGTGTGTGTGCGTTGACTGGCCCTGCACACTGTAAAAAGTTATATTTGAGTGGAATCGGTTATTGAACATCAGAATTCTCAGAGCTCTTCGGTAGGAAAAAGTTGATGCTCTGATTTATTGTTTTACTTGGATCCCAAATATGTTGTTGTCTTGGCAACATCTACTCCTCTAGTTGCATCACATGAAGACAATAGACAGTAGACGACTTGCAGCACATTTGACCAGAAACTCACACACAAACAAAAATGTATCTGAGATTCCGTGGAGGAATCTCAGATAGATTTAGTTGCTCCTTCAAACTTTTTTTTTGGAACTGATTCTGGAGATGAGGTTCAGGTGATCATCCAGAGGAACGTTATTGTCCCTGAAAACACTCTTTTGAGCAGCACGGACTAAATGGGACAACCAGACACTTTCCTCCTGAAGGGAGTAAAACCATACGAGTGAGACCTGAGTGGCTTAACCCTTTCATGCTGTTGATTGAATAAGATCCTCAGCTGGCGTTTGGGATCCCTCCCTGTTTCCCTGTTGACACTCAATTCATCTCCTCTGTATAAAGACATGTTTTTGATCAGTTGTTATGGCGACAGAGCAACGTATCCTCAGACAGCAGTTAGTAGGATACCTTACCAAACGGGACATGCATCCTGTCTTCTCTCAATTCCTTCACAGTAAACTACGCAGCTATCTTTAGGCAACACGGCCGGTTAGGTTAGGTTTAGATTGTGCTTTGGGTTAGAATACCTAGAGGAGTCACGTGGCAAATAAATCACACGGGACGGCTCTCCTGGTTGAAAGAACATTTTCATCTCAGCTCTGCTTTTTTCAATGAAAACGTAATTTAGTTAATCAGCTTTTTTTAATGATTTGGCTGACACACTATTCACACTTTCAAAAGTCCTAACGGCCTGCAGAATAGTTTATGGTATATTAGGGTTTATGATAGAAGTTTCTTTTACGAGTTATCTGAGTGTTTATGTTTAATAATGATAATAATGAATAATAGAAGGAGTTCAGTCACCGCTTCAGTTCTTGTTCTGAGATTTTTCTTTGGGGTGCTGTGACCCACCCACAGGGCCCCTACCGTCACCGCGGCAACCCTGAGCCTGGCATCGTGGCTAGCACGGCGCCCCTCCAGCCCTGTGTGTGTGTGTGTGTGTGTGTGTGTGTGTGTGTGTGTGTGTGTGTGTGTGTGTGTGTGTGTGTGTGTGTGTGTGTGTGTGTGTGTGTGTGTGAAAGAAATACTCGTCCTCTTCCTCCGTACTTTGTGCTCTCTCTCTTTTTGCTGCACTCTGGGTAATCCATACAGTTGAAGGATGGACAAACTGTACGCGCACACACACACACACACACACACACACACACACACACACACACACACACACACACACACAGACATACACACACAAACACACACAATGTGATTAATGGCAGTAGAGTCTATAGCAGATTATAGCGAAATCACTACAGATAAAGCACTGCAGTGTGTGTGTGTGTGTGTGTGTGTGTGTGTGTGTGTGTGTGTGTGTTTGTGTGTTTGTGTGTTTGTGTTATCTGAGGCAGACATCCGTTCCTGAGAGAGAAAAAGGGGGAGAGGAAAGAAAAAGGGAGGAAAACATGGGGGAGAGATTGAAAGAAAATGATGATAAAGTTTCCAAAAGCACTGAAACCAGCCAATCAGAGAGAGAGTTACTCCTTCGTCCATCCCTCCTTCCTCCTCATCTTCTCCTCTCCTCATCCTCCGTCTCTCCTCAAATCCTCCTCCAATCTTTCTCTCCTCCCTCTCTCCTCCCTTCATACAGATAGAAAGTAATGAAATGTGTGGTTTGTTAGCACTGAAATCTGATTGGATGTTGGTCAGGCAGGACTGGACCCTGATTGGATGGCAGTAGGTTGAGAGTGGGTTTTGATTGGAAGTCTGGGTTGTTTTTTTGGAACATGAGATTGGAAAGTCATCGGTCTCAGCAGCTCTCTGAATAATCAATAATTTATCAGTATTGATCAACCTGCAGATGAGGAAGGAAGAGAAGAGGGAGGATGTAATAGAGGAAGGAAGGAAAAGACGGAGGAGGGAAAGAAGGCAAGAAAAAATGGCAAGAGACGGAGGACGAATGGGGTAATGGACGGACAAAAGAGGGCGGGAGGGACAAAGGGAGGGACAAAGGGAGGAGATAAAGAACAGAGGAAGCAATGATGGAGAAAAAAGGAAGGAAGAGATGAGGAAGAGACGATGTAAGGGAGGGAGGAAGAAACGGGAGGGAGAGAGAAGGAACGGAGGAAGTGAAAAGGGGAACTGGATGGAGGAAATACAGGAGGGGAGACAGAGGGAGTAAGTAACAAAGATAGGGAGAGGGGAAGGGAGGAAAGGAAGTATTGAAGGAAGGAAGACATGGAGGAGGCAGGATGGGAGGACTAAAGGATGAAAGGATGAAAGGAGAAAGAAAAAAAGTGATAAAGGACAAAAGTGAGGATAAGGAAATGGGAGAGAAAAGAGTAGGAAGAGATTAGATATGTTGGATGAAGGGAACAAAGGTTCTCGGAAAGACAATTGAAAGGAAGGAGGAAAGAAGGAAGCAATGGAAGATGTAAGGACAGAAGGACACATCAAAATAGGGAGCCAGATAGGGAGCAAGAGACTAAGAGGTGAGTGAAGGAGTAGAAGAAGTGAGGGTATAGGACGCGAGGAGGGAGGATGGAAGGTCAGAAGGGACAAAGAGTGGGATGGAAGTGAAGGGAGGATAAGTAGGATCGAAGGAAGTGAGGAATGACACAAGCGAGGGAGGGAGGGAGGATGTAAGGGAGAAGGGAAGGAACAATGAAAGGGAACAAGAGATGAAGGTGCAGAGAAACTGAGAAAGAAGGAGGAGGAACAGGAACCCCAAATCAGAATTATGATAACAAGGAAACTTATCATCTTCAGTGTGTGTGTGTGTGTGTGTGTGTGTGTGTGTGTGTGTGTGTGTGTGTGTGTGTGTGTGTGTGTGTGTGTGTGTGTGTGTGTGTGTGTACCATCATCCATTAGAGAGCTATAATTATGCTAAGTGAGGCAGAGCTCCGATCAATACAGCAATTCATCAATCAGGCCCCGCCCACCAAAAAAGCACACACTATTTCAATTTGCCCAAAGTCCAGATGTAACCACAGACCACACACACACACACACACATACACACACACACACACACACACACACACACACACACACACACACACACACACACACACACACACACACACACACACACACACACACACACACATATCTGCAAAAATATGAATATTTTAATATCTTATTTAAAGTTTAAAAAAAAGAATCTGCAGATCCATAACCCCGGTGAACACAGATTTCACTGCGGTATTGAAACAGTAATATCTGAACATGTGTAACCTCAGCAGCAGCCAAAACTCCAATGTAGCTCCAAGGCATTATGGGAGTCTGAGTCTATTAATACCCAGCGGGTGTCTTTGAAATAACACTTGTATTGTATGTATTGTACATTTAAAATCATATATTTATTAATTTTATATAAACGAGTCCGTCCCTTTGAGGTCTCCTCTGTTGTTTGTCCTCAGTCAGGTGACATCGTCCCTCTGCTGATGTAAAAAAACATAAATGAAATGTGATAATTTTCGTTTTTAACGGGGATGTTGCTTGAAGAAGCTGTGCAGCTTCACTGTTTTTTTTTCTTCATTTTTTTGGGCAACAGAACTTTCTTTCGCTTATTTTTTTGAATGCATAACAATAAACATAGGAAAAGATGAGAGCAAGTACTGCAACAGTCAAGAGACATAAAGGAAATATAAACAATACAAATATGAAAATAATTAAAAAAATTAAATGAGGAGAATATATCGATGGCCAAAGTACAAAAGCTCCTATTTCTGCAAAATGATCCAGGAAAAGTGGGGGAACCTCCTATCTGCACTGTGTATTTTTCTTTTTGTATTTTTTTTGTATTTTGTATTATGTATTGGGTTTCCTTAACAAATAGAAAAAGAAAACAACAAGTTTGTTTTAGTATTCTCCAAAAAGTGAATTTTTCAGATAGGAGGTTTTGCTCTTTGGCCATCGATGTGTTTTTAGAATGATCCTCAAATCATTTATTTTCATGAGGAAATAAATAACCAGCAGGAGCCCCACGGTGTGTTTCATCCTGTTGGAGTTTATCTGTCGGACCTGCGGCGGGTTTTTAGGTTTACGTCCGACTCTTTTTTGCCACATTGTTTCAGGTTTTGTGCGGCCCGTTTCATGGGTCTTTTTCTCGGGTGAATCGCTCGTGTTCAGCCACGTCACACTTCTTTCTGCGTGTGTGTTTGTTTGGATATTGGGAGATGCCGTTTTCTTCTTCTTCTGTCTTCCTGCCAAAGACAACACAAATACCAGAGTGCTGCAGAGGGACGGGTCTCTTTTAAAACAGACAAATAAAAGAGAAAGGAATCCAGATTAAAAAAACTCTTCACATGAACGCTGTTGGTTTGACGGTGGCCGGTAGAGACTCAGTTTGTAGCCTTTTAAATTATCAATATGTTTTATAAATATTATGATGACAGAAATATCATCCAGCTCTTCCTCCAGAATTATCTCATCCCAGCAGGAACAGAGTGGAGCATTTGGGCTCTTTGAGGAGGGAAGTAAAAAGACAAATCAATGCCTTCTTTGAAAGTGAGCGCTGCCGTTTCATCCCGTTTAGATGATAATCAGCAGCCGGAGGTCAGAGGTCAAAGCACATTTATATTTTTACACCAGTTGACTGGCTGGTTTCCAGTTGGAATCACTGGGGGAACCCCGCCGAGTTCACAGACCCCGACTGATTAGCTGCGGATTGGAAACCGCTTTTTGGAAGGTTCCTGGAAGGTTTTTGGAGGGGTTTTGGAGCGCTTGTTGTGTCTGTGTGTGTTTCAGTGTGTATGTGTGTGTGTGTGTGTGTGTGTGTGTGTGTGTGTGTGTGTGTGTGTGTGTGTGTGTGTGTGTGTGTGTGTGTGTGTGTGTGTGTGTGTGTGTGTGTGGCGGATGACTGGTAATGGCATCGGCCCTCTTTTGTTCTGGCAGAAGGTGGCGAATGGCAGCCGCTCAAAGAAAACAGACAGAAGCTGCAAAATGGTTGCCAACGCTTTAAGATGGCTGCCAGACTGGAGAGAAAGAGAGAGAGAGAGACGGCTACCACACACACACACACACACACACACACACACACACATGAACACACAGGCCGAGGCACGGGGCATGGGGCGAGGGTCAGTGTGTGACAGAAAAATGTTAAAAGTGTGTGTTTGTGATCGAAAGTGTGAAGAAATCTGTGTGTGTGTGTCTGTATGTATGTATGTATGTGTGTGTGTGTATACGTGCCCGTGTGTGTGTGTGTGTGTGTGTGTGTGCTGCAGTTGGCAGCATCTCCTTGGCAGCGGCGGCTGGTTGGGCGTCCAACAATGGAGACGGCTAACGGGATTCTCTCTCTCTTTCTTTCTCTCTTTTTTTAAACACCGTTGGAGGGGAGAGAGACATAAACTACAAATAGAGAAGAGAGCGAGAGAGAGAGAGGGATTGGCCGTCTTCTTGAAATGGCAGCGGCGTCTCATTGGCAGCGGCGTCTCATTGGCAGCGGCGTCTTGGCCGCGGCGTCTGGCCGACACAAAGCCTCGTCTGCCGCGTCTGTTTGTGCACTTTTATGATATAATTAACGGGACACAAATAAAACAATGAAACACGGGAACGCATATCGAGCGTTTTGAGGCGGCGGCGTTCGATGCGTCCTGTGTTGATTTTAGTTTTTTTTTTTCTTCAAGTGTATTGTGAGGTCACGTGGCGAATATTAAGGGGATTCTACAAAATGGCGGCTGGTGGGCGGCGTCAAAATGGAGGCCAAGGGGTGTCCAGTCAGTCAGAAGAGAATACATTTAAAAATGTTAAAACGTTTCTACATGAAGAAAAATAGATTTTGTGTGCGCCTATTGTAATTCGGCAGTAAGGAAAACTTGGCTTTTATTTTGGCGAGGCGCATCAGTGTGTGTGTGTGTGTGTGTGTGTGTGTGTGTGTGTGTGTGTGTGTGTGTGTTTGGCTGACGGACGCGGCTGTGCAGACGTGCCAGGGTTCATGATTCAAAGCCGGGGTCTCGATCCCCCGGCACTGCCTGGAAACACAAAACATACGCACCCCTCCTGCTCAGAGAAACACTTTATTTCGCCATATTTTATTTTATTTTATTTATGCGTGTGTGTGTGTGTGTGTGTGTGTGTGTGTGTGTGTGTGTGTGTGTGTGTGTGTGTGTGTGTGTGTGTGTGTGTAAAAAATAGGGGCTACTACTGACGCAGCAAATCCAGTTTGAGGACAAAGGGCAAAATTATTAATAATTTCAACTTTCTTTAAGCTGTTTCATTTATAAGGGTTTAATTTCAAACTATTTATTTCATCAACAAATGTGTGCTCGTTAGATATGATGCATCCACGACTTTTTGATTTGATATCGTGCGACACAGCAGAAGAAAAGGAAA
>JBAMJR010000361.1:627500-630000 GCA_038501785.1 Myoxocephalus aenaeus
AATTACTAATATCTTAAATAAGAGTTGTTCCGAATGTTGCTTTCTTGTCGGTACTAAAAACTCCCAGCTGTCAGTGAACATACCCTCCAATCAGGAGACAGCACCGTTGTGAGCTTGTGTTTGTGTGTTTGTATGTTTGTGTGTTAACAAGCTGTAGTTAGACTCGTCCTCATCAGTCTTCATCTTCTTTTTTTCTCCAGAAACCGGCCAATCAGAAAGCCCCAACCAGGCCAACGATTCAGATATCAAGGAGCAGTCAGAGAACGGTGAGATTCACACGCACGCACGCACACACACACACACACACACACACACACACACACACACACACACACACACACACACACACACACACACACACACCTAAGGTCTCATACCTGTTGTACTGTACATACTCTCTCTCTCACACACACACACACACACACACACACACACACACACACACACACACACACACACACACACACACACACACACACACAGGGTGACCCGTGTTTGACCCTGGTGGTCAGACAAAGTGAGGCTGTGGTTTTGTCTCTTTCACACACACACTCTCACACACACACATGTTCCACACACCCACAGGATCAGGGAAGTGTGTGTAACAGGTTTTATTTGTGTGTGTGTGTGTCTGTTGATGGATGACGGTGTACTGTATGTGTCTCTGTGTGTGTGTGTGTGTGTGTGTGTGTGTGTGTGTGTGTGTGTGTGTGTGTGTGTGTGTGTGTGTGTGTGTGTGTGTGTAGAGGATATCCTCTCTAGTTTGTGTGTGTGTGTGTGTGTTAGACCTTGACCCTGAGGTTCAGCTACTTGCCAGTACACCCCCCCCCCCCCCCCCCCCTGTTGGGAAACAGAAGCTTCTACTTCTCATTGGTTTTGTACTTCCTTACTGATGCTGCTGTACTACTGATACTACTGATACTACTGATACTACTGTTACTACTGTTACTACTGTTACTACTGATACTACTGTTACTACTGTTACTACTGGTACTACTGTTACTACTGATACTACTGATACTACTGATACTACTGATACTACTGTTACTACTGTTACTACTGTTACTACTGATACTACTGGTACTACTGTTACTACTGATACTACTGATACTACTGATACTACTGTTACTACTGTTACTACTGATACTACTGTTACTACTGATACTACTGTTACTACTGTTACTACTGTTACTACTGATACTACTGGTACTACTGTTACTACTGATACTACTGATACTACTGATACTACTGGTACTACTGTTACTACTGATACTACTGTTACTACTGATACTACTGTTACTACTGCTACTACTGTTACTACTGTTACTACTGTTACTACTGATACTACTGGTACTACTGTTACTACTGATACTACTGTTACTACTGTTACTACTGATACTACTGATACTACTGGTACTACTGTTACTACTGATACTACTGTTACTACTGATACTACTGGTACTACTGTTACTACTGATACTACTGTTACTACTGTTACTACTGATACTACTGGTACTACTGTTACTACTGATACTACTGTTACTACTGATACTACTGTTACTACTGTTACTACTGTTACTACTGATACTACTGGTACTACTGTTACTACTGTTACTACTGATACTACTGTTACTACTGTTACTACTGGTACTACTGTTACTACTGATACTACTGATACTACTGATACTACTGGTACTACTGTTACTACTGTTACTACTGATACTACTGTTACTACTGTTACTACTGGTACTACTGTTACTACTGATACTACTGATACTACTGATACTACTGATACTACTGTTACTACTGTTACTACTGTTACTACTGATACTACTGGTACTACTGTTACTACTGATACTACTGATACTACTGATACTACTGTTACTACTGTTACTACTGATACTACTGTTACTACTGATACTACTGTTACTACTGTTACTACTGTTACTACTGATACTACTGGTACTACTGTTACTACTGATACTACTGATACTACTGATACTACTGGTACTACTGTTACTACTGATACTACTGTTACTACTGATACTACTGTTACTACTGCTACTACTGTTACTACTGTTACTACTGTTACTACTGATACTACTGGTACTACTGTTACTACTGTTACTACTGTTACTACTGATACTACTGTTACTACTGTTACTACTGGTACTACTGTTACTACTGATACTACTGATACTACTGGTACTACTGTTACTACTGATACTACTGTTACTACTGATACTACTGTTACTACTGCTACTACTGTTACTACTGATACTACTGGTACTACTGTTACTACTGATACTACTGTTACTACTGTTACTACTGTTACTACTGATACTACTGGTACTACTGTTACTACTGGTACTACTGTTACTACTGATACTACTGATACTACTGATACTACTGATACTACTGATACTACTGATACTACTGTTACTACTGTTACTACTGTTACTACTGATACTACTGATACTACTGTTACTACTGTTACTAC